>PVJC01014709.1:0-35970 GCA_004026665.1 Murina feae
ATACAGACACTCTGATTGGCTGGTGGGCATGGCTTAGGCGTCCCAAAGAAATGGTCAATTTCAGTATTACACTTTTATTAGTTTAGATAATTGAAACACTGTTGCTTTAAGCTGAGGCCTAGGCAGGTAACGAAGCCTCCTGTTTGTTTCAGCTCCGTGGCTTCTATAATTGAAACATTGTTATTATGACCAGAGGCTCAGCCAGCCTAGGCAGGCAGTTGCAACAGAAGCCTTTGGTTTGCTCTAGCTCTGTAGCTGCCAGCCTCCATCTTGGCTGGGTTAATTTGCATACAGCCGCTCTGATTGGCTGGGAGGTGTGGTGTGGCCGTGAGCAGAGGCTCAGCCAGCCTAGGCAGGCAGTTGCAACAGAAGCCTCCTCTTTACTCTAGTTCTGTGACTACCGGCCTCTATCTTGGCTGGGTTAATTTGCATACAGCCACTCTGGTTGGCTGGGAGGCATGGCTTGGCTGGTGGACATGGCTTAAGTGTCTCAGGTGATGGTCAATTTGCATATTACTCTTTTATTAGAGTAGATAGCCATGCTTAAATGCACTTAACATACATGAAATAATATATTTTTTTCTTTGAGATATTTCTCTAATATTATCACCCTATCTAATAAAAGAGTAAAATGTAAATTAACCATCACTCCACGACAAAGATGGAAGTGCCCATAGAGGCCAGAGTGGGATGCTGGCAGTGTCATTTCCAGCAATGCAAGCCCAGTGTCCTCCCTTCAGCTGCATGGAGGGTGGGGAGGGGGCCTCTGGTCAGAGGCCGGAGCAAAGGATGCCATCATTGTAGGCTGGACTGAGGAATTCCCCCCCCCTCCCTGTGCACTAATTTCATGCACTGGGCCTCTAGTTGGAATAAATTGGTGTATACAACCTAAAAAATATACTTCGTATTTGATGGTGTTTTATATTATTGATACTGAACAGGTAAACTATTAGAGCTTCTCCTATCATTACTATTTTTATAACTCCTTAAAAGCTTACCTTTACAGATTAGGTTTATATTCCATAGAAATACAATAAATGCTATGCGTATTATTTTTCTCATATTCAGGCTTGTTCCAGCTTTGACTTGAGGAAAAAAAAAAGGACTATGCTTTACTCCAAAGACCTTTCTAATCAATCAGGATTCTAACCAATAGGGAATCATTTAGTCAATTGAATGACAACCATTTTTTTTAACCTCTGGATTCAACATTGATAGAGAAAAATAAAAAGAAGTTGCAGATTTAAAATCCTCAATAATAACTACCCAAGACCAGTTGGTGTGGCTCAGTTATTGGGCATTGGCCTCAGGGCACATTCTCTGATTGTGGGCTTGATCCCCAGTAGGGGGCGTGCAGGAGGCAGCTGATCAATAATTCTCTTTCATCATTGATGTTTCTATCTCTTGCTCCCTTTCTCTTTCTCTCTGAGATCAATAAAAATATATTTTAAAAAAATAACAACTACCCAAAATATAGAAGTAAGTGATGCAATATCTGAAGCTACTTGAAAAGACAACTTATATGATGATTTATTAAGGCCATTTATCCTCCATTGTACATGACAACATCAGGTCCATTCTTAGTTCAGCTTCAGTCATAATTTTAGTAATTCTGATATCATCCCTCAGCATGTTGTCTGCCACATAACTCTCTTCATTAAGTTTTAATGTAGTAGCTAATAAGTATCAATATTTGGCAAGAACTGTGAGTAATATTTTCAAGTAAAACAGATATGTATTCATCCCACTTATATTTAAAATGGACTGTAGACAATAAAATGCTTAGCATAATGGTCTTGTATTAAATACTCTAGTAGTAATGAACATAGTGACATAATAGATAATAATAGGTATGTTGAATATCTTTGCTTTTTCTTTGTCATGTATATTTAATTTTGTTTTCTATATCTTTTGCTTGTTTGTTTTCATTTTGTGAGAAATAATAAGCCGCCTCTCACATCCAGGAATTCAGGCAGTGAGGTGATGTGATAATGACAGCTAGCCTCAGGGTTGTTAGAACATGGCACCATAGTCATAGCCAGGCCACATCATTATCTTGCTGGACTTATATAATCTTATAGTACCTACATCAGACAAGACCTTTCTGAGATATAGTAAAGTGAGAAGAAGAAAAAAAAAGCTCATAGTACAACCCATCCACAAAGTAGCAAACATCCCCATTTCTCAGCTCTTATGAGTGACTACTACTTTTTTTTTACCAACTACATGGTTATTCTTGCTCTAATCTGCCCTTCCTATAGATAAAATGCATTGAATTGTTCAATCACAGAATTCTTGCTGCTTTCTGACGGCACCCAATCTCACATGGACTCCCATTCCCATGCTCTTTTCACAAACTTATCCAATAAAAGACCAATTTGAATTAAAGGTGCTTTCTAATCCCTTTTGTGTGTGTGTGTGCCTCACTATACTGTTCCTTATAGTGTGTGTTCTTCCTCTCTGCAGAGGGAGAACAGGGTAATAAACCCCCTTGTTCATCTATAACTGTATTATTGGTGTCTTCGCCTAGAAGACATTGAAATAATACTCTTTTGAAACGTCCAGGAAACATTTTAGCTTTATTTTATAAATAGATATGCTGTATCATAAACAACAACAACAAGAAATTAAAGAACTTAAAGCAGACTTAGGGAATATTTTCTTTCTGTTGAAAATTGTTTTCCCTTTACACCTCCTCATGATTCATGAGAGCCCTCTGTCATTGTAGGAATATATAGTCTTTATAGCTTTGGCTTATGCTGCAAATATTGACAGACTTTACCCCTTCCTGCCTGCTCATAAAAATATACTATTTCTCCATTCCAAGTTGTTTTTACTTCAAGTAAGATGATTATAACTATTCTGTTGAATGTGTGCACGACTGAGAGATCTTTAGGGGGGAATGACTCACTTTGAAGGATTTCTTCTGTCGATAACAATAAATGTTCAGCAATAGAAGAGTCACGAGAAAGGGGGCATGAAAGAAATTTGAGATGATAACAGCACATGGGCAGACCTTCCTCCACATGAAGTGGCACAAGAAGTCGGTATAAATTGTCCAGTTAAGGAGCCTTTCTCCCAGAAGATGCTTTATGTTCTCTTTATTCCAAGTAAAGATGCTTCATGTTCTCCTCCAAGTCACTACCTTCACAGTTTGGAAAAAATATATATACATACATATATAGATCCAAATTTATTTTTAAAAATCCCTCAAACAATGCATTTATGGAAAAAGTCCCTCTTATGGCCCCTTTAGATGTCACTGCTAAGAAAATAGTTGATTCTTGTTGTTGGAAATGCTAAACAATATTTTTTTTAACATCAGAAATTTAAAATGTGTCACTAGATTATAGACTTCTGAAATTCATGGTATTAATTTCCATTGGGTTTTTATATTCAACATATAAGTGACTCCAGCTTGCCTATATTCATTAAAACAACTTATTCTTCTTTACATTTATTGCACAGACTAATATTCAACTTTTAAAAGAGAAAGAAATCTCTAGCTTAGTGATATATTATTTGCTGCTAAATTTATAATTGAACATTTCAGTGGATGATATTTTTTATTTAGTGAGACTTAATTTCACCCTGATTAATTTCATCCATCAGTGATTAATTAGCATGACTCTTGGCATAAATCTCTAAAGTAACGATATTTCTGTAAATCATATTATTTTTATAAATGTACATCATGGAGAAATCATGTTTACGGTATTTCAGAAATTGTGAAAAAAAGAGGGTTAAAAGTCAATAAAACACAATTTTGTTTTATGTATTTCTTGACTAATGACAGATATTTCAACATCTATTAAATACATTTATTATTCTTTGTGACCAGAGCTCTAAAACTTAGAAAAATGATAGGCTACTGATTTTAAATGAGCAAATTGTTAAACTAGATTCTTAACCTAAGAAAAGGTGATCATTTAAGTATTTTTGTACAAGTTACACTTGTACCGGATTAATTTGTTTTCTCTGAAGAACCTAACTAATAAATGAATTGTGATTTATTGATCTATTCAATATCTAATTTGTGAGTGTACATGGTTTCTTTTTTTTACCAGGCACTATGTAAATACTACAGACTTACTAGAAAAGGAAAGATATGGAGTTTATCCCCTTGTAGATCTTACAGTATGGTAGAAAAGTTCATTATTTAGGAGCTATTCTAGTGAGGAACAACTAAAATTTAAACTGATAACTGTTAAACTCAGATCAAAAGTATGAGTAGCAGTCACTTGGTGAATTTAGTACAATAGGAGAGAAAGAAAGATTCCTTCAAAGGAAATCACATGAAGGCTCATATTTTAGGGAAAATTCATCATATTCCAAAAAATAAAAGGTGTTGTTTTGGTGAAGTGACATAAGTAAGGTAGAAAAAGTTCAGAAAGAAGACTGGAAAGGAAGGCAGGCACTGTACTGTGAGGATGGTGTGATAAGGACAAAGCAAAGCCACTATAGCATTTTTTAAATAGGAGGGGCATATTCTGTTTTATGAGTTTTAAAAATAAGTATGGAAAGGATCACACAGTAAAGTCTAGAGAGATATGCTCTAGGTAATATGTGATAGAGGAAGAGGTAAAGTGCTAACATGAGGATGCAAAGTGGTAGACAGTTTAAAAATATATGGGACATACCCTCAGGGCTGAGTGGTAAATTATAAATGGATTGATAGACACTGAGGCACAAAAGGATTTTAAAATGTCAAGCTGTTATGATTGAGTTAGTGATGGTTTTGAGGTGGATAGTCGTGTATATTCTGGAATCAATGATATCTCCCACATTTCAGAATTGAATAATATGCTAATTGTGCTAACACTGAATGAAACAAGAGTGTGGCAGGCAAAACAAAGACTCAATAAAAAAGCCACATGGAGCTGTCACAGAAAAACTATGAGTGCGTATGCAGGAGATGGAAAGAAAAACAGCGGTGAGATGTTTGTTTCACATAGCAATCAAGCGAGAGGAGCCTTCAGTAAAGGGGATGCAGCGGATTATCAAAACAGCTGAGAGGACACAGAGTTACAGATCATGAAATGAAACTTGTATTTAGCCACATTGAAGTTACAGGTGTCATTATTAAAGCAACAGTGTCTGTGAAAAAGTAGGAACAGTAATAGGTTGCATAGGACGATGAAGTATGGAATTATGAAGATACGTTTGACAAAGAAAAATGTTTAACTTTTTAAAGAGTGTGTGATGAGTAGATGAGGGTAAGTGTGATATTATATTTTTTAAAAATATATTTTTATTATTAATTTCAGAGAGTAAAGAAGAGGGAAAGAGAGATAAAAACATCGATGATGAAAAAAGTATCATGATTGGCTGCCTCCTACACACCTCACACTGGGGATGGAGCCTGCAACCCAGGCATGTGCCTTGACAGGGAAATGAACCATAACATCCTGGTTCATAGGTCGATACTCAACCACCAAACCACACCAGCTGGGCTGATATTATCTTTTAATTAGAGAAATTTAAGCTTCTTTAAATAAGATGAGGAGACTAAAATATAATTAGAAGAAAAGAAAAGGATAAAGTAAATAGTGCAAACTTTCTATTAAGGAGACTCACTAAAGATAGTACATACAAGAGGGGGGTAAAATTAGTCATTAATTAAAAAGTATCAGTTTATTACTGCAATGGTAGGAGATTAAAAGTGAATGTGTGCATATAGTTGCATGATTCCAACTATATGAGATTCTAGGAAATGCAAAAGTATAAAGACAGTAAGATCAGTGGTTCACTGGTTATAATGGAGGGCAGAATGAATAAGCATATCAGAGAGGATTTTTAGGGTAGTGGAACCCTTTTATATAATATCACTAGAGGCCTGGTGCATGATTTTGTGCACGTTGAAAGAAAATTAATTAGAAGAAATATTTTAATATTGTTATTCATGATTTCTCTATAACAGAAGTGACAACCAAATTCGTGATCAACAATAACAGATCAAAACACACGTGTGATTGCTCCAGTGAGAGCTTTATATATATCGTGCATGTGCAAGTCCACTTAGCTTTTTATATATCTACCAGGGGTCCAGTGCACAAAATTCATGCATGGAGGAGGGGAAACCTCAGCTAGCCTGCACCTTCTTGCAATCCAGACCCATCGGGGGATGTCCGACTGCTAGTTTAGGCCCAATCCTGCAGGTATTGGGCCTAAACTGGCAGTCGGACATCCCTTTCACAATCTGGGATTGCTGGCTCTTAACTGCTCACCTACCTGCCTTCCTGATCACTTCTAACCACTCTGCATGCCTTCTTCATCACCCCTAACCACTTGTCTGGCTGCCTGATTGCCCCTAACCACTCTGCCTGCCTGCCTATCACCTCTAACCACCTCTGCCTTGGCCCTTGTCGTGACGGCTTCATCTAGGAGGACACCCGGAATGACATCCAGAAGGTCATTTGGCTATCTGGTGTGGAGGCTTGGAGAAGGCACCCTTCTGTGATGATCTATCAGACTCCTGCCACCCCTGCATGATGTTCTCTTTTTTGAGCTGTGGCCAGGGCTGGGTGCTATCTGCCTACAAGGCTTGCCTGCTCCCCATCTTGCTCCAGACACCAGGAAGTGGCTAAAACCCCACCTGCTCACCTTGTGGTGGGGCTGGCCTTTCCTGCTCCCCACCTGTCCACTGCCTCGTGGCCTGGCCTGCCCTTCCTGCTCCCCGATCCCCCCAATGGGGCTGGGAAGCAGGAAAACCAGCCTGTGTGCTGCTTCGTGGCCAGGCCAGCCATTCCTGCTTCCTGATCCCCCCCAAGGGGGCTGGGAAGTGGGAAAATGCCACCTGCACACTGCCTCATGGCTGATCCGGCCCTTCCTGCTACCCAATCCCCCGAAGGGGACTGGGAAGAAGGCCTTCCGCTGTCATGTAGCCTCTGGCCTTTCCCGCTCCAGACCTGCTCACAGGTTGTTGGGTTGTTGGTTGCTGAGGCAATGCCTGCTGGGCTCCCATTGCCAGAATAACACCACCAGCGTCCTGCCCCACCACTATGGGTGCCACCATTTTGTCCCAGAGTGATGTTTAATTTGCATATTACTCTTTTATTAGATAGGACTAGAGGCCCAGTGCACAAATTTGTGCATGGTTGGGTATGGCTGGCCTGCCCAAATGAGGGTCAATTAGGGCTGGGCTGGCCAAGGGGAGGGGACATGGGAGGTTGTCCAGGCAGCCCCACCCCAATCAGGCTGGTTGGTCTGGTTGTTCCAGAGTTCTGGTTGCTGGCTCTTTATATACATAGACTAGGAACCCAGTGTACAAATGCATGCACTTTGAAAGGAACTGTGAGCCATGAGGCTGTGGTGGGCACAGGCGCCCAGCCCCTCTCAACATGGCCGCTGGTCTTCTGGCTGCCGACAGACCTGTTCCCACTGATAATGCTCCCACACACTGATGGTGCAGCCTACTTGCACCCACTGCTGGCTCAGAGCAACTGGGGCCAGCACCAGCAGCAGGTGCAAATGAGGCCAGCACTGTCAGTGGGTGCGAGCGGCAGTTGCTGCCCCGATTGCTCCTCAGGAGCAAGGGTAGGTGAAGAAACCCTGAGGGGCAATTGGGACCGGCAGCTGCCACTCACATCAGCTGATGGCACTGAACAGGTGCAAGCATGTTTGGCACCAGCAGCAGGTGTGATCACCAGGCAGGACCTCAGTGCATGGAAGCAAAAATTTTCAGTAACCACCAGAGGCTCGCCCATATGATAGGAACCAGCACCCAGCCTTGGTCTAGCACCTCTGCTTACCTGTTCCACCATCTGGCCTTGGCCAATGCCCACCATATTCTTGTCATGCCCCCTGGTGATCAGCACATGTCATAGCAACTTGTTGTTCAATTGTTCTGCCATTCGGTCTATTTGCATATTAGGGTTTTACATATATAAATATACAAGCCTAAGTGACCATTATGACCAAATGACTGGACCAGAATTACATATCTACCAGTCGCTATGATGTGCACTGACCAACATCAGGCAGAGGCTTAATGCAGGAGCTGCCCTTTCATGGTCAGTGTGCTCCCACAGCCAACATCCCATAGATCCTCCCCCTGGCCAACCTGCCCCTCAATAGGCTTTGATCGTCGGCCAGGCCAAGGGACTCCACCCATGCACAGATTTGGGCACTGGGCCTCTAGTATAGAATAAAGTTGCTTAATTAGACCTGCTTTCTGATGTAGCTAAACTTTCTCCAGCCCAGTGAAGCACCCCAACTTCCCTTTCAGGTAATTGTCAGCAACATAGCAGTAAATATCAACACAAAGCAGATTATTATTATTGATCATGCAGGGAGAACAAAGGGTGAAATATTTAACTGCAGCAGTGTTTGACTGTATTCTGTGCAGTGACAAAACTTGAAGTCATTTCCAAGGTCCACCATTTCTTACTTCTTTTCAGTTGGGTCAAGTTTCTAAACTTTCTAACTCTCCATTTTCTAGCTAATGAAAAGAAAATAGGATTCCACCATGTCTCCTATCTATCTACTCCAGGACTTCTGTGAGGATCAAATGAGATGAGGCATAGGAAAACACTTCACATACATTTGGTTTAAGTGTAGAATGTTGCACCTGGCTATAAAGTAAGTTGGGTTCCTGGACTAAAGAAACTTAAGGAGGCTAGTCCTTAGTTGCTAAGGGGAGGAAGCTGGGCATGGCCATATGACATCATTACCCGGAACCCACAGTGACTGTTTCCAGGCTGGTCTGGGTTGTGTGCTGCATTTTGCACCATGGGGTCTTGACAGTGCAGTCTGCGATTTGGCGGGTTGTCACTCCAGGGTGGTGGTGGGGCCTGTGTCCCACTTGGGGGAAGCTGAGTGTTGTTTTGGGGGTGCCAGGTCCACAATGCTCTTTCTCAGTAAATGGCCAGTGCAGGTCCGGGCAGCTCCTGTGTTGTGCATCTGCCCCCTGGTGGTAAGTGGGAGTCATAGCGACTAGCAGTATGGACACTTAGCATATTAGTTATCCTATATAATAAAAGAGAAACATGCAAATGAACCGTACCTCCACTACACTGAAGCCATGCCCACCAGCCACGCCCCCAGCCAATGAGGAGTGAGTATGCAAATTAACCCAACAAAGATGGTGGGTAATTTACATACACAGAGCACAGTGGGAGAGCTGGCAGCTTGAGGGGATGTGGCTCCCTCAATCACTCCCTTGGGAGGACTTGGCTCCCTTGATCAGGGAAAACCCAGAGCATGGGGAGCACCAGGAATGCTGGGAATCATAGTTCTCCCAGACACTAGAGCAAAGTGAGCCTGGAGCAAGTTATTGTTGTGGTGGGGGATGGAAGGAAAGCAAAGGTGAGAGACATAAGTAAAATCAGAGTGTCTAGGAAAAATTAAAGGGAAGATGTCCTAAAACTTCCAGGAAATCTCTACCAATGGAGCAAAGAAAAAAAAATGCCTCTAATGCCTCTATTATTCTTTCAGCAACAAACCAAACTGAGTTGGGGGTCTCAGACAATTCACTCATATGATTGTAAAGACAGATAGAAACTCCTGGATTTATATATATATATATATATATATATATATATATATATATATATATATATATATATAGTGTGTGTGTATATATATATGTGTGTGTATATACACACACATACACACACACTAATAAAAGAGTAATATTAAAATTGACCGTTTCTACGCCACGCCCACCAGCCAATCAGAATGGCTGTATGCAAATTAACTCAGCCAAGATGGAGGCCAGAAATCACGGAGCTGGAGTAAACAGCAGGCTTCTGTTGCACCAGGAGTAAACTGTCTGCCAGCCAGCTGAGCTTCTCCTGGCTCCAGGCAACATAGTTGCAACATTGTTTCAATTATAGAAGCCTCAGAGTTGAAGCAAACAGCAGGCTTCTGTTGCACCAGTGATGGAGGATACTGCTGGCCTAGAGTCTACTAAGGCAACATTCTTTCAATTATAGAAGCCACAGAGCTGAAGCCAACAGGAGGCTTCATTACCGGCCTAGGCCTCGGCCTAAAGGAACAGTGTATCAATTATGGAAGGAAAATAAACCCCAGAAACCTGCTTCCACCCAGCCTTGCTGGGATGTTGAGTCAATGGGAGCTGTGGGCAGCCTGAAAGCCTGAAACAGCCATCAGCTCCTCACCCAGGCTGACCGCTGACCAGGGACGCCAGCAAGTGGACATCCCCAGAGGGGTCCTAGACTGTGAGAGGGCACAGGTTGGGCTGAGGGATCTCGAGTGCACAAATTTTTGTGCACTGGGCCCCTAGTTTGGCTCAGTGGATAAAGTGTCAGCCTAAAGGATCCTTGATTTGATTCCAGTCAAGGGGACATACTTCAGTTGCAGGCTTCTCCCCAGCCTGGGCCCTGTTTGGGGCTCATGCAGGAGGCAGCCAATAGATGTGTTTCCCTCACATTGATATTTCTATCTTTCTCTCTCTCTTCTACTCTCTCTAAAAATCAATGAAAAATATCCTCAGGTGAGGATTAAAAAACAGCAAGGGTATATCCATGTTACATACAATTGTCAAACCCATAGAATGTACAACACTAAGAGTGAACCCTAATGTGAATTAAGAATTTTGAGTGATAATGATGTGTCAATGTAGCTTCATCAATGGTAGCAAATATATCTCCCCATGAGTGATGTTGTCAGTGGGGAAGGATAGGCATGTGGTATATGGGAACTCTCTACTTTCCCCTCAATTTGGCTATGAACCTAAAACTGCTGTAAAAAATAAAGCTTTTTATTTTTGAAAGGCAACTGCTTTTAGGGGAAATTTAAATGAAAAGAGGCAAATATTATGGAGATATAATATTCTATTATTTTTTTGAGATAATAGAAATATCTCTTATCTTGATTGGACATATGGTTACATGTACGTATAAAACTGTCAAAACATATCAAACTACCCAATGTCTAGAACTTGTGCATTTTATTCATTCAACATAAGCCCCAATGAAAACTTTAAGAAGAGATATCTAATTCTTAATTGACAGGGGAGATATTTGATGTTAACAGCAGCTAATTTGAATGTTCAGTATTTGGCTCAAAGTATAAACTGTCATGTGGCTCTGAGTCTTGCTTTCCTTACTTTCATGATTAGCTCAACTAGGTAAAAAACAAGAAATTTGTTGCTTTTGTAGATATCAACAGCAAATATACAAATACTGTTGCAACTTGATCAGTAAAACAAATTCACTTCCAACTTGTCAGTTTGTTATCAAACTGTAGAAACAGTTTGTTTCATATGTGTTCAAAATTGTTTTAAGCACTATAATCTTATATACTATTACTCTAAGTCTGCTACATCAGAGTAAACTGTAGAAGAAAAATGTATCAACATGTTTGTCAAAGTTAGATAGTGAATATCATAGAGAAATATATATATTTCATATACATCGAGTGTCCAGTTTATTATGACCACATGACGTTTGTAGGCAAATTAGCTATAATTTTGCACTGAAGTTTCTAGAGGAACAGACCATTATAAATAGGGAAGCAGATTGTTTACCACAACAGTAGAAGTGATTTTTTTTTGAAGATATGGGTAAACAATGCGATTTAACTGCCTTTGAACATGGGATGATTGTTGGCACTCAAAGCCATGGAGCGAGTATCACCAAAACAGCCGAAGGCCTGTTCGAACACCTTTGCTGTCTGTAGTTACCAAGATAAAATGTCTCTAATTTGCACAGGGACATAAGGATTGGACAATTGAGCATTGGAAAAGTCGTATGGTCCAATGAATCACATTTCCAGTTGCATCATGCAGATGACAGAGTGAGAATTTGGTGGGAACAGCATGAAAGCATGCACCCCACATGCATGAGTACAACCCTTCAAGCTGGTGGGGGCAGTGTTATGATTTTGGCCCTTTAATTCATGTGGAACAACGTCTGAATAGCACAACATACCTAAGTATTATTGCTTATCAAGTTCATCCTATCATGTTGATGGCGTATCCCAATGGAGATGGCTTCTTCCAATAAGACAATGCACCATGCCACGGTGCTCATATTGTGCAGGAGTGCTTTCAAGAACATGAGGGAGACTTTACCTTGCTTAGGTGACCCCCACAATCACCAGATCTCAATCCAATTGAGCATTTGTGGGACGAAGTTAAAAGAGCATCAGGCAGCTGGTTCCACAACCATCAGATCTCACAAAACTGGACAGTGCTATGCATCAGGCATGATGTCAGATTCCTTGCATCACCTTTCAATATATCATGGAGTCAATGCCAAGAAGAATCACCGCAGTATTGAAGGCAAAGGTGGCCCAACAAAATACTGATGGGGTGGTCATAATAATCTGGCCACTCAGTGTATATGTTTCATATAAACTTATTTAACTTATATGATAACTATATGCTTGTGTTTTGTGAATGCATATAAAGATGTGTGACTATACATCAAAACATATATATGTGTACATTTTTTTCTTATGAAATATTAAATTATGTCTACCCAATATGATAATGCCATACTTCAGTTTTCAAAATATAAACTTTTCATATCAACAAAAGATAATGCAAAACAAAAATATGAAAATCACTCAAAACTATTAAGAGATTTATAAAACAACACATTTTAGCAAATATTTGCTCAATTTGAAAGTTCTGTAGAGCCCTAGCTGGTTTGGCTCGGTGAATAGAGCATAGAGCATTAGCCTGAGGACTTGAGGGTCCGGTCAAGGGCATGTACCTTGGTTGCAGGCACATCCCCAATTGGGGGGGTGCAAGAGGCAGCTGATTGATGCTTCTTTCTCATCGATGTTTCTAACTCTCTATCCCTCTCCCTTCCTCTCTGTAAAAAAATCAATAAAATATATTTTTTTAAAAAAGAAAGTTCTATAGAAAGACATCCTATATAATAAAGAGAGAATATGCAAGTTGACCATCACTGCACCACAAAGATGCGGCACCCACAGCAGCAGCAGGGTTTCCATAGCACAAGATGGCTGCACCCACAGTGGAGGCCTAGTTCCCGTAATGAGCCTTAATGACCAATCAGGAGGGATCTGAGGTTGTGCTGCTCCCCTGCCCTCATGGGGCTTGACAGGGGACCTTAGGCTGCAATCCCTATCCAGCAGGGCTTGACGGTGTACCTCAGGCCACATCCCCCACCTTGGTGCCAGGTCAGGGGACCTCAGGCCATGCCTCTAGCTCTGGTGCCAGGCTGGGGAATTTCAGGCCATGCCTCCTTCCCTAGTACTGGGCCAGGGGACCTGAGGATGCAACCTCCTACCCTGGAGTTAGGCTGGGGGACTTCAAGCCATGACCCTGCCCAGCATAGCTTGATGGGTGACCTCAGGCCATGCCCCCTGCCCAGTGGGGCTTGACAGGGTATCTCAGGCTGTGGCCCCTGCCCAAGCACCAGGCCAGGGGATCTGTGGCTTCACCCCCTCGCCTGGTAGGGCTCGACAAGAGTGGGATGGCCAGGTCTTGGTATAGCTCAATGGGGGAGACACCAGCTGAGTCTGGGTCTTGCGTGACTTTGAGGCACACGTGGGTGGGTGAGGACTTGACTCTGTGTCCTGTGGTGCACCCTAGACTCTGACAAGAGGAAGATTTTCATATACATTTACTAATTATCTTTCATCTCTAACACTTCTATTATAGAGGAAGGGCAAATAGCAATATTAAAATATTTCCTCTAATTAATCCCCTTTTAATGTGCATGAATTTCATGCAACAGGCCACTAGTTCTTAATAAAGATCTACAAAAATACTTTTTCACATGCAAGGTATTTTTGGATTAGGAGAAAATATTTTAATTACATTGTTGGGAGGAAACTGTAAAATATTACACATGAATTTCACTTGATTTCTATCATTTTAGAAATGTTACTTTGTGTTTTCCTAATGTACACAAGTTTCTAAAAGCTAACTGAAATCAATGAAATGAAACAGAAAGAAGTAAAACAATGTGCAGATCAAATTTCATTAACTAGAAGGCATCACCTGTCTAAAATATTGGTCAAGAAGAAACTGCCACAAAAAATGGGCCTTGCTATGTATGGAAAAAGGTGCCTAAATAAGAACAAAAGGTAATAGGAAATGACTTAATAAAGCTTTTTCCTGAAAGACAGTAAGAATTGACAAGAAAAAAATGAGGAAAAGAAAACATTGCTAGAGAGAAGAGACTAGACAAAGACAATGGAGACATTTAATTCTTTTATCACAATAGCACGTGAAATTTATTCCTGAAGGTTGGCCCTGTTAAATCTGTTTTAGATCTTGCCTAACCTTTCACCATGGACAATGCTTATCATAATTGAGACATTACTTATGTGTTACTCAACAAGAGAGCTATTAGCACAAGCCAGGGTCTGTTCCGGCAAAACCATGCAGATTGTTCAAGGCCAGCATTCCTGTTGACCTCTGAGTCACATCTTCTGTTTTTTGCCCATAACATTAAATGTTTGAATAGCATCTCTGTTCTTAGGTATGTGTTTTTCATATTTTAAAAAATTATGAGACAGAGTCCTGATTATGTTTTTATTACTATCAATATTATTACCATTACTAGAGGCCCTGTGCACAAAAATGTGTGCACTTGGGGTGGGGGGAGAGTCCCTCAGCCTGGCCTATGCCCTCTTTCAGTCTGGATCCCTCAGGGGGTGTCCACCTGCTGGCTTAGGCTCGCTCCCCAGGGTCAGACATCACTCTGGCAGTCCAGGAACCCTCAGGAGGTGTCCACTTGCCAGCAGAGAATAGGCCTAATCTGCAGTCGGACATTCTTAGCACTGCTGAGTAGGCGGGAGAGGCTCTTGCCACCACTGCTGTGCTGGCAGCTGGCAGCCTGGCTTGTGACTGTGCAGAGCTCCCCCTGTGAGAGCACACTGACCACCAGGGGGAAGCTTCTGCATTGAGCGTCTGCCCCCTGGTGGTTAGTGTGTGTCATAGTGACCAGTCATTCCCAGTAGTTCTGCTGTTAGGGTCAATTTGCATATTACCCTTTTATTATATAGGACAGAGGCCTGGTGCATGGGTGAGGGTCGGCTGGTTTGCCCTGAAGGGTGTCCTGCTGGGGTGCGTGGCCTGCCTGGGTAAGGGGCTGATGGCTGTTTGCAGGCTGGTCAAACCCCTCAGGGGGTACCCTCACCCCATGGGAGTGTGTCCAGCCTGGTTGAGGGGCTGAGGGCTATTATCAGGCTGGCCATGGCTGTGGGCTGGAAGCAGGTATCTGGGATTTATTTAACTTCTATAATTGAAACTTTGTTGCCTTGGTCCCGCTCAAAGCTGCCAGCTGGAACCAGGTATCTTGGGTTTATTTACCTTTTGTAATTGAAACTTTGTTGTCTTGAGCGGAGCTCAGGGCCCGCAGGGCAGGTGGGAATCTAGGCTTCCTCCATTGCAAGCCTCCTGCCTCGCTACAGATCCCTGGATACTGCCATCTTTGTGACAGAGTGAGGGTCAATTTGTATATTATTCTTTTGCCTGGGCAGAAGACCTCAAAGTCCCTCCAATTGCTGGCTTCACAGAACCCAGGATTCTGCGATCAACAGCTTTGATCCTGCCTCCTGCCATCACTGGCTCTGCCCTTGCCCCACTGGCAGCCTCTGGCCAAGGCTACAGTACTGGGTAGGAGACCCCCAGGCCCCTGCCATTGCCAGCTCTACCCCTGCCTCACTACAGCCTCTGGTCAAGGCTTCAAGCCAGAGCAGGAGACCCCCAGGCCCCTCCAATCACCGCCTCTGCTCCTGCCCAGGCCCTGAGATTGCAGGCTCTACCCGTGCCCCACTGCAGCTTATGGCTAAGGCTACAACCTGGGCAGGGGACCCCAGATCCCTGCTTTGCTAGCTCCACCAGTGCCCAGACCCCTGAGATCGCAGGCTCTGTCCCTGCCCCTCCAATTGCTGGCTTTGTGGAGCCAAAGCCCTTGCGATCTTTGGCCCAGGCCTTATGCCTGGGTAGGACACCCTCATACCTCTTCGATTACCAGCTCTACCCCTGCCCCCTCTGATCACCGGCTCTGCCCTTGCCCATGCCTGAGGCCTCTGGCGAAGGCCTCTCTCCTGGGCATGGGACCCCCAGCTGCCTCTGATCACCTATTCTGCCCCTCGGGCCCCCCACCTCTCCCAACACCTGCCTGGCTAACAGGCCTAACCAATTCAGTGGCGGGGCTGAGCCAGACTGGGTGCTGCCGTCTTGTGGCTATGGGTGCTGCCATCTTGTGGCCATGAGGGAAGCCATCTTTGTGATGGAGTGATGCCTAATTTGCATATTACTCTTTTATTAGATAGGGTTATTATTTACTAAGTAGAATTTGCATCATTTTAAAAGAAATATCCATACACATTATTTTGAAAAGAAAATCCTTAAACACATACATACTTTTGAGAAGTCTGTTTTATTTTATCCTCCTAAGTGAGCAAAAGTGTTTTTTCTTTTAATTGTATGTAAATCAACAATTATTTATTGATTTCAGAGAGGAAAGGAGAGGGAGAGAGAGATAGACACACCAATGATGAGAGAGAATCTTTGATTGGCTACCTAATGCTCGCCCCCTGGGGATTGAGCAGGCATGTACCTTTGACCAGAATCAAACCTGGGACCTTTTAGTCCCCAGGCTGACGCTCTATCAATTGAGCCAAATTGTCTAGTGTGATCAAAAGAATTTTGACAAAATAGTAAATAAGATCTAAGATGTGCACCAGTTTGGCACATAAATAATAGCATCATAATTATTCTAATCAGCTATTGACATGCATGATCTTTTAATCAGCAAGAAAGCATAATCCTGATTCAGCAACTCTGATAGAAAAGCTCAGCACCTACTGTAGACCTCAATTATTTAAGTGGGGGTCTCATCCTTCAAATTACTTTAAATTAAAACCTGCATCCTGCATTTTAAACACATGATGGATTGTATAGCACTTGCTGAATCTTGAATCTTTAAAGAGAATATAAAAATATACTCAGGCTTAAATTTCTACATAAGCATATTTTAATTTTCATAACTAAGTGAATTCAAATAACACAATTTTGTGCTTTGAGCAAACATTAATTTCTGTTTCGGGTCTTTTGTGACAGAGCATGCCATTCTCTCTTTCTCTTGGTCTCTCTCTCTCTTACACACACACATCTACTCTTGTTTTCCTTTCTGACTCTGTGGAATGTGGAAATGCTGTTAATCTTTTGGTATACTGAGAGCTTGAAGACATTTTCCATATCACTCGTGCACTTCTAATTATGTAAATTGAATTGAATGCTTCCCAATGATACACTGTATTTTTTCCTTGTTTGTGACAGTTCTAATTATTTAATCAAATTTTATAAAAACTGGTAAAATATTGGTGTGAACATAGGTATTTTTCTGTGAAAACAATTTAATTTTTAAAAACATTATTAACAAAGTTATTTAAACACCACTATTAAGTAATGTCTGTAGAATAAAGGCAAAATATCAGGATGAATAGCAATAATTTTTTTTCAGACTATTTCATGAATGTATTTTTGTTTTGTTTTTTTTAATTGATTTTTAGAGATAGAGATGGAGATAGAAATATTGATTGGAGAAAAACATCATTGATCAGCTGACCCTTGTACACCCCCCACCAGGGATCAAGTTGGAAATCTGGGCATGTGCCCCAACCAGCAGTCTCTTGGTCCATGGGTTGATGCTCAACCACTGAATAACACTGGCTAGACCCAAGAATGTAATTTGATTTCTTACTCCAAGTTGAATACACTGATACTGAAAATCCTGAATGTATGTTAGAGGTACATTTTATACAAGTTTTTGCTGCTTCACAATCAATGGCCTCATTAAAATAGAAATCTCAGCTTTAAATCAAATACCTAATGAATATTCATTTATATGATTTCTTTTTATAATATTAATTGTCATTTTTATGATGATCTAATTTAGCACTTAAAACAGTGTTTCTAATATATATATATATATATATATATATATATATATATATATATATATATTAAATTAAGTTGTAAATATTTTGGTGCATCTTTTTACTTCTCATGCAGATGCAGCAATTTATTATTGTATATTTGATTTTTCTTTAATATAATAATACATGCTCATTACATAGAATTTAAAATACTTTTAAGTGTGAATAGAGTAATTTGTTACTAATAATAAGTGTTGAGATAAAGATCTGTATGCTCCCCAGTTTAATAGTCTATGTACATATACTTTTTAAGATAGTACAGGTTCAAGCAAAAATAGGTTTACAGTTGTTTATGCATCAAATAATACAATAATTAATGAATAATAATACAAGAATAAACTCTGTGTTTTTTACATACTCTTAACTATAATCCTACTTTTGACCTGACCTATATGCCTTTATTATTTAAAACTAAGGTAATTAACAGTGAATCACAATATGAAATGCACTGTTTTTAGTCTATTTTAATTACTCTGAATTCCTATCCAAAGGCTAATATGGCCCCATGTATCAACTTTTGATATTCATACAATTTAAGAACCTGAATTGTTTGCTCTCTGTGAGATTTTCTAAGCTCTGAACTGTTTAATGAATTGCCATTATCCTCCTGCCTACAGAATTAGTCAAGGCTGTAAACATTACTAAAAGTCATCTGGGACATGCAAACGTAGAAATAAAAATAATGAACAAGGGCTTTTTAATAATGTAAACTGTCCTACCTAATCTGGAAATACACATATACAGACAAGATAGAAACACATGTTTAAGTATTCACAAAGCAAAATTTAAAAGTAAAAATGGCTAAATTAAAAGAAGAAAAGCAAAGCTTTGGGAAATGATCCATTTAGAATTCTATTGCTATAATCTCTCTGAAATAGTTTGAATGCTTTCAAGTTAAGAGAATATGTACATATATCAGAATTTATATAGTATTAAATTAGCTCAGACCACTTAAGGTTAAAGATCTAGGGGCAAGTTATACATAACAGCTGAACCAAAGGCCAAATCTGGAATGGTTGCTAACAGAGCAAGCTGATAAACACCAAACATAAATAGGATCACCTGTAACATTGGAGCACAAAGAGTAGTTTATCAATTCCCTCTAATTCATTTTAAGAAATTGCAACTGGCCATCAATTTATTGTATGAGACTTGTCCCTTGCCTCTGTAGAAAGAGTTTAGTGCACCTTGTTTTCACATGAGATCCAAATAGATAAACTCAATTTATGTTCTATCCCAGATTTGTTTGGCCTTGCCGGCTCCTCAGTTCCTCCTACTCCAGAATCAGGCACTTGGCTTGTTTCTTGGTCTGAGTGTCACGCTATTTCTAAAATCATCGAATTCTTGTCCCCACCACCGTCATACATTTACGGTATCTTTATGCAGAACCTACAGAAATGGAGAGACTCTCATTCTTGCATGAAGGACAGTTAACTCCCCATGGGTGCAGATTTAACCAATAAAAGACCAAAGAGATGAAAAATAGTATCATATTCCTTTGCTTCTTCTCTATGAAAGTACTTGGAGATAGTCTGATTCCATGGAGTATCTAGGGAGAAGTGCTGTATGGCACGCACTGTCACAAGTAGTACTATCTCACAAGCAATGAGCAACAAGCCATCTTCCAGCCGTTGCTCTCCATAGTCTCTGCCTCATTCCATTTTCCTTCCTCTTCATTCTCTGGGTTTGCACTTATTAATATCAGTAGAGCATTGTCAGAGAAATTTTGATTCAGTCTCTCTTTTCCAGGGAGTTCAAGGTAAGACACTATTTGCCATGTCTCATTGACAGTTATCATGTATCATTTAGGTAGAATTATTTTCCATTCACAGTATTTCCCCAAATAGACTAATCCATAACAAAATTAAATGTGAAGACAATTTCTGTTCAATTATTATCCAGAACCTTATTTAGACAGCACATGGAAATCATAATATAGTCTACAGAGAGTATAAGACTTACTAGTAAATAAAAGTACCTTATATTTTTGTTCCCCAAATAATGAGCAAATAGACACATCAGAATAAAAAAAATGGGTATCTTAATTGTTTACTGTAAACATATCCAAAATTTTAACTGCCAGAAGAGGAATTCATAAGATGGGGTTGTGTTAAAATGAATAATTCTCAGTATTGATTAGTACATTTCTATTATAGTTTAAAAGATATAAGGTTCAAATAAAAAATTTAATATGGTTAACTGAAAATAGTTGTATCTGCTTAAATAATATTTGATGAAATCAATGTATAATATATTTGTAGAATTTCATCAAATTATATTTTTGTGTTTTCTCATTTTTTTACAAATTATTTTTGTCTACTGGGCCTTAACCAACCAACAGATCCAAGGCTCCTCAGTTCAAAATTGAAACAAATCAATAAATAAAACAGAGAGACAAAAATTCCTCTACTTGTTCCCAAAATCATGCCTCCTTTATCAGACATACATAAAAGCATTTACTTATTTCAAAATTATATAAGACAGAGATTGTAAATAAATGTAAATAGTCATTTACTAACATTTGGAATCTGTGAACTTCGTATCTTCAAGTAATGTTTCTTTATCTTGATATCATAATGTCAGTCTCCTGAAATTTATCTGAAATTTCACACTTTGCTTTCATTTTAGGACATTTTCCTCTCTGCGGTTTATGTTTGTTTATGGTATAAGGTAGAGAACTTGTTCTAGTTTTTCCTTCCATAATATCCTAGTATCATATATGAAATTCTTAATCCATTTCCCACTGATTTTTAATGCTGCTTCTGTTGTGTACCAAGATCCAATTTATATGCTGATATTTATTTAAGCTATTTATTCTGTCCAATTTATTTATTTATTGATCTCTTCAGTAAAGTATTTTCAAAATATTATAAATTTAAAATAACATATATTATCTGATAAAGGCATCCCCTAATGCTTTTCTCTCTCACAAATATCTTGTCTATATTAAGGCCCTCATTGCTTCCAAATGATTTTAGGATACACTTGTTAAGAGTTATAAAACCCTATACTCAGACTATAATTGAAATTGTGTTCAATTAATAGAGTAATTTAAAGATAATTACTATCTTTGCAATATTATCTTCCCATCTAGTAACAGAGATACTTCCAATTACATTAAACATTGTTCTTCCAAAAGTATCTTTAAATTTCATATATTTCAATAAGAAGAAAATTTTTTTCATAAATGTATATATAGCACATCTGTGATTAGATCTAATCTCAAGCAAATGATAGGTATTTATTGCTCCAGAAATATCTATGTAAACATTTATATTTTATTTTTAAGATTGATATATATTTTATTAAATTTTTACTGATTTTAGGATTTATCTTACCCAATTTCTCAAAAACATATTACAGACGCAATCTTCTGGTATATTTTTTTTTGCAATGTAAACTTTAAAATATCATCTGTAATAATAAAAGGGTAATATGCTAATTAGACTGGACGGCATTCTGTATTTTATTCTAGATATCCTTCTGGACAAAGCCAGGGCTGGAGGGAAGCCCGAGTCCTATGCGCCAGAGGGAAGCCAGTGCCAGAAGCTGGGGGAAGGAAGGCCTACTTTTGCATGAATTTTATACTAATAAAAAGGTAATATGCTAATTACACATGGAGACCTTCCAGACATTCTTCTGGACAAAGCCATGGTGGTGGAGCAGAGGTAGAGGGGCCAAGAGTGTAGGGAAAATGTGAGTGATCAGGCCCGGATGGGACGGCAGTTGTGGGTGATCAGGCTTGCTGGGGGGGGGGGGGGTTAAGGGTGATCAGGCCAGCAGAGGGGAATTTGGGGGGAAGCAGGCCAGCAGGTTGAATGGTTAGGGGCAATCAGGCAGACAGATAAGCAGTCAGGAGCCAGCAGTCCTGGATTGCAAGAAGGATGTCCAACTGCTGGTTTCCCCAGGGATCAGGCCTAAACCAGCAGTTGGACATCCCCTGAGGAGTCCTAGATTGGAGAGGGTGCAGGCTGGGCTGAGGGACACCCCCTCCCATGCACAAATTTCATGCACTGGGCCACTAGTCCTATCTAATAAAATAGTGATATGCAAATTAGGCCTCACCCAGTCACAAAGATGACCGCCCCAATAGCCACAAGATGGCAGCACCCAGTCCGGCTCAGCCCCACCTCTGAAGTGGTCAGGCCTGTTAGCCAGGCAGGTGTCAAGGGAGGCAGGGGGCCCAAGGGGCATAACAGGTGATCAGAGGGTACTGGGGGTTCCCTGCCCAGGCCAGAGGCCTTCGCTGCCAGAGGCCTCCAGCATGGGCAAGGGCGGAGCCAGTGATTGAAGGGGACAGGGCTGGTGATTGGAGGGGTATGAGGGTGCCCTATACAGGCATAAGGCCTGGGCCAGAGGCCTGGGCAGGGGCAAGGCCAAGATCACAGGGGCCTGGGCTCTGTAGAGCCACAATTGGAGGGGCAGGGGCAGAGCCTGCGATCACAGGGTTCTGGGCACCAGTGGAGCCGGCAAAGCAGGGTCTGGGGGTCCCCTGCCCAAGCCTTCAGCCATGGCCAGAGGTTACAGGCCTGGGAAGGGGTGGAGCTGGTGTGGGAGTGCTTTTCTGACTGCTCATTGACTAAGCTCCCTGTATGCCACTGGTGATATTCTTAGTAATTTGGGTAATAAGAATCCCTAAAAGTGATCTAGGGTTTTTCCATCACACTCCTGGAGAAAAAAAAAAAAAATGAAGGTCCGCTGCTGGAGGGCTAAGAAATGTCATATCCTGCCCTAGCCGGTTTGGCTCAGTGCATAATGCCTCAGTCTGCTGACTACAGGGTCTGGGTTCAATTCTGACCAAGGGCATGTACCTAGGTTGCAGGCTTCTCCCTGGTTGGGGCTCAGGTCAGGGCATATGCAGGAGGCAACCAATCAAAGTGTTTCTCTCACTTTGATGTTTCTCTCTGTTTTTCCCTTCTCTCCCACATTCTCTAAAAATCAATGGAAACATCCTCAGGTGAGGATAAAAAAAGAAAGAAATGTCATATCATATGAAAGACACATCTTGAAAATGCCTAAAGAAAGTTGTCATTTTTTCATAGTGAAGGGACTGGAATCTGTGTTGATGAAAACACCTTGGTGGCTGCGGTGACTGGCAGTGGCTGTAGCAGCGGAGTGATGGGGCTGGTGGCTTCCCCTGATTAGCCTGGTTGCCTCCCACAAAGGGAGGCCAGACTGTGGCTTAGGCCCACTCCCTATGCAGAGCAGGGAGAGGGCCTAAGCCGTCAGTAGGACATCCCCTGAGTGCTCCCAATATGTGAGAGGGGGCAAGCTGGACTGAGGAACCCCCCTCCAGTGCATGAATTTTATGCAGCAGGCCCCTAGTATGTATGTGTGTGTGTGTGTGTGTGTGTGTGTGTATATATATATATATATATATATATATATATATATATATATATATATATATATATATATATATTTGCCTAATGTGCAAATTATTTGACTGGGAACTGCTCACTATGATGTGCATTGACCACCAGGGGGCAGCATGTAACATGGCAGGCGTTGGTGACACGGTGCTGGCAGTGGGCAGTAGTGGAGGCACTGCCAGCCCGGATGGGCCCTGACAAGAGCAGGACTGCAGCAAGACGGTGGAGCAGAGCCAGGCTAAGGTGGGTGCAAGTGGGGTTCTGAATGCCCCACTGATCGCCAATCAGGCCTAGGGACAATACCCATGCAAAATTTCATGCACCGGGCCTCTAGTTGATGCATAATGTACTTAATTGATTTTATTGATTATACACAAACACACAGAGTTTAATTTTTAATTAAAGATTTTCTCATTTATTGAATATGTAAATTTACCAAATTTTGTTTACTCTACTTTAGGAATTCAAACTCTTGTGTGCAGAAGGAGACTCTCGTTAGTATTTAAAATACATATTTTTATCAGATGAGGCAGAGAAAGAGAGAGAATTAATTAGAACGGGCATGAGAACAATGGACATTGTGCTGTGAATTTCACCTGTCATTCTACTCAGTTTACGTAGGCCCCTAAAATAATGTGGTGGGAGATGGGACTTGAGTACCTATTATTTCTTTAGCCATTACCAATGCATCACCGGTAGGTAAGACTAGTTAAGGAAAAAGAATAGTATAAAGTGGACACCAAATTTAATTCATCTGTTTCATTTGTGTTCAACCCAGGAAAATACAATTTAGCAATGATGAAAGTAAAATTAGCTTGTTTGACCTATAGAGAGAATGTCTTTTAGCCTCTAATTTATTTATTTTGGAAAATGTGGTTTAATGTATTTTGTATCTGTGCTATACAATTTTGAAAGAAAGTCATTATTTAATTCCAAACGTATTCCAAAATTTCAGTTACAAACCAAAAAGCTGTGTGACGAATGAAAACTGAAAGAACATTTATATCATGGCTAGAGGATATGAATGAATCTAAATTTCCCATCCAATGCACCATATTATAAGAACTGTCTCTCAGGATATGCAAATCTCTATTTATTTAAAGCCAACAGGGAGTAGTTTATATAGTTTTGGAGACAATTCAATTTAATAGAATTGCTACCAGAGGGATACCCTGTGTCCCCACCTGTTCCCAGTGGAAGCGGAGTTCTTGGAGTGCCACTGGGAAGTAATTTCCTGCGGCCCTCATGGGAGAATGGGATTTTATGGAAAGCTTTATTGATGATGTAAAATTAAGAAAGTTGCCTTCCAAGGTTCCGTCTCTCTTCATCTCACCAGGGAAAATTCCAATCTTGTCTTCCTCAAGGCCAGAATTAAGGCCACTGCCCAGAGTTTCCATTCCATATTAAAGCAGAGTCCAGTCCAGCTTCTGGCTAGCTTAGCTTGTGATCCCACTTTCAGACAATTGCATATGGGGTCCAAATGGCCATGGGCTAGGCCATATGGTGGGCTAGCACATGGGCAAGTGATGGTCCAGAGCAAGATAGGGAGAGTGGGCAAAGGGGCAAGAAAGAAAGGACTCTTTGTCTGGGATTATAACCAGGAGCTTCATCAATTAACCCTTCGGGATTCTGGGCACGAGCAGTGACTCTAACCCCCTCGCCCAGTATCCTTTCCCCAGGTGTGACTGGCAGACACATACCTTTCCTGCATCACCGGGACTTCACTGTGCAAGCACCCATCTCCCTCTCCGTTGGACTCCTTTCCCCAGTGATCTTCAGGGAATGGACCGCCGGTCCACTGGGAAGTGTGAAGTTGCAGCTTCCTGGTGATGGTGCCCAGATGACCGTACTTATAATGTCTGGCTTCCTCTTTGCTGTCTACTGTTTTCCTATTATTAAATTTCATAACTAGTTTATTATGATGGTAACAGTATGAGGTGAGACCAGAGCTGCTTTCCAAGAAATAGTTTCACTTGGAATTTTAACATTTTTACTCAAAGAGCTGCCTGCTGCTGTGTAAGTTTAATTTGTATACATGCATTCCCCCAACTACATTTCCATATGAATATCAAGTGGACATCTATTACAAAATGATAACAATTTTTCCCTGCCTCTTATGGATATACTATATTGAAAAAGTTTTTGTTCTGATTTCAATTAGCAAAAGATGACTCTCTCTCTTTTTTTTTTTTTTTTTGCTCTTAAATGTTATGGTTCTGCTAATGTCCACTGTCTATCTGTATCCAAAGATTCTTCTCATACGTTAACTTGTTTTGTATTTGTACTGTCAGTGAATTCATTCAGCAACCTGAGAGGCTTGGGGTGTCACTGAAGCCATGAACGGTCCTAGAATGTGAACTCTACATTCTCTGTACTTTCTGAGTTTTTGAAATGGCTCAAAAAGGGTCAAGTTACTGTTTGGCCCTCTTTCCACTCCAAAATCTCGATGTGGCTTTGTCTGACCTATATTCTGGTCACACTGCTCATCATATCATGGGAACAACTCATGTCCTCAGGGAAAATCTAAGTCAGTGAAAAGTCAATGTCAGCAGTAATCACATTGACTGACATTTAAGGTCTCCTAAGCAGATACAAAAGAAAAAAAAATGTCATTTTTTTGTTTTTTTCTACTCAAACTTCAGGTTTATGATTTTAAAAAAATAGTTCATAGAGTTTGACAATTTTTTTATCTTGTAATGATCTACACAGAGTTTTTATTTATCTTTTTGATACTATATATTCTGTGGTATTTTCCTCCCAGAGGATTAAAAAATATTACTTTCTAAAATCAGATTTTAAAACAAAAGAAATTTAAGCAAACATGGGCACATAAATAAACAAATAAAGAGAAATGCTTATTTACTCACATTTGCTCTAATTATTATTTTTTAAATACTGTGTAAAATAATATATGTTTAGCCACTTGAAAATGGAATCAGAACTGCCATCTGAGAGAAACTGACTTTCATGCCTTATTCCTCAAACATTTAGAATGCTCAAACTGGGCAAAAGCACCTTTGAATTGGGCTTAAAGCAGCATTGTATTCTAAACAACCCTTTGCAGAGCCTACAGGAAAGCAGACATCCTGACTTCTGGACTGAAAAGTAAAGACATTCTTTAGAATTAGCACCACCATGTATAGCAAAGAGTAACTTAACTTATTTGCAACTATGGAAATTCCTTCCTTGACTTATTTTTCTTCCATTTCTTATAAAAGGCCTTTGCCTTCACCCCTAATTGGAACGCATTTGAGTTTCTGTCTGAATCAGTGCTTCCCAAATGCTATTCTTTTTTATCTCAAATTAATGTTTGCTGCCTTTCCTTTTGGCCTTCTATTTTCAGAATAATAGCACATAAAAATGTCATTAAAACTATAAGTCTCTTGATATCATTTGAAAAATATAATATTTTATATATGGGAATTCAATAGTTGAACTTCCTATCAATAAGCATTTAATAATACATACTAAATTAAAACACTCTTTTAGACAAGGATACACCAAAACATATAAAATGTCTTAGTATTCTAATGTCATGTACTGCTTAAATGGAGAAACAAACAGAAATTAATAACAGGTTTAAATGGCGTAATAAAAACAATACTCTAATCTTGCCTTTGTACACATAATTTTATTTTATCCTCTCCAAAAAAATTAAATAAAAAGAGAAAAAAAGTAAGATAGTTACTATAATTATCTATATTTTACAAATGAGCCAACAAGATCCAAGATATTAAATTAATTCACAAGTCCTATAGCTAATCAGTAGTTGGACCAGTATTAGCTTCAACCAATGTAACTCTGGAACCTACACTTGAAACAGTATACTGATACTAGGGGCCCGGTGCACAAAAATTTGTGCACTGGGGTGGTGGGGAAGGAGGTGTCCCTCAGCCCGGCCTGTGCCCTCTCACAGCTTGGGACCCCTCTGGGGATGGCCACCTGCTGGTGTGCCTGGCCAGCCTGGGTGAGGGGCCAATGTCTGTTTGCAGGCTGGTCAAGCTCCTCAGTGGAGATCCTCACCCCAGAGGGTGTGGCAAGCCTGGATGAGGGGCCAAGGGCAGTTTTCAGCCTGGCCACAGCTCCCACTGACCCTCTGAGCCATTGCCTGGGAAGCAATGGAGTGGTACTGGCCACCCCGGCTGGTCTCGTCCCCCCAATCCCCAGGCTTCTCCGCCCGGGAGGCCGTTCTGGTGGCGCTGGCCACCGGATCGGCCTCCCAGCAGGGGGCTGTGGGGTCCTGCTTCCCCCGGAAGGCTGTTCTGGTGTTGCTGGTCACCGGATCGGCCTCCCAGCAGGGGGCTGCTGGGTCTCGCTTCCCCCGGAAGGCCATTCCAGTGGCTATGGCCACCCAATCGGCCTCCCAGCAGGGGGCAACGGGGTCCCGCCGGCTGGTCCCCGCTTCCCCGGAAGGCTTCTCTGCCCAGGAAGGCATCTGGCAGCCCAGGGCGCCAGATGCCTTCCCAGGACCCAGGCTCCCAAGATGGCGGAGCCCAGGGCTGCGGCCTCCGCCATCTTGGCTGGGCTAATTTGCATACAGTCACTCTGATTGGCTGGTGGGCATGGCTTAGGCCGTCCCGAAGAAACAGTTAATTTTAATATTACACTTTTATTAGTTTAGATGGATTCAATAAGGGGAGAGATTACAGGTAAACACATCAAATTATTGAAGCAAGGAAAATTTCCTGGGCCCTAGGCATGGACCACCCGATAGAGAATTATTTACACTAGAAAGGAAAAATGGCAAAAATAGAAGCATGAAACAACATACGAGTATCTGAGAACTACAAGTGTGTACTTGCGTATGTCTGGAGTGATGGCAGTGTGGATGCTGGGACGGAGGCCGGCGAGGCCGGATGTGGAAACAGGAATGCGGTCCTGCAGAGCTTTGTTCCCAACCAAGACAGCCTTGGCATTTCCCTCAGCCTGAAGAAACGTTAGACACTTTACTCTTGGCTACAGGCCCTTGACTTCTCTTTGCCTTGAGAATTTTTACACTAGAAAACTTCTAATTGCAAAATTTCTGTGTCCCTTTGAGATGTATACCTTCTCTTGGCCTCTCGCCTCTTTTATAACCCGCAAATGTGTTTCTCAACCATTTCCTTGGAAATGTAATTATCAGGAATGATGATGCCCCTATTTCCCAGTCTCTGTGGGAGAGTAGAAGTTTCACTCTGATAAGCAACAATTAACAAACAGATAGCCTAATCACTTTGACCAGACTTTCTAATGTCTTTTCCATTAGCTCGCCCCCGTGTTCGAAATCCTCTAGCCGTCCTTGGGTTTCAGGGGAGCTGAGCTTAGTCTCTTTCTGGATTACAATAGTGTCGACTCTGTCATAATAGTCTTGAAAAAAGCCTTCCTTGGCTGTTTTACTCTGTCTGGTACAATTTTCCTTGACATCATAAGTATACAATTTTGATTATTAATGTGAAACTTACAGGAAAAATATGCATCTACCCAGAGCAGCTAAAATGTAATGTGTATAGCCCTTATAATAAGAATGAAGGTGCCTATGGGTGGGGTGTATACACGTATATTCTCAGGCCTACTACTAAGCAGGTATTTGAGGTTTGGGTATGTATTTGAAACATTGTTGTTTAAAACAATAAATCTTCCAGATACACAAGGAATACGTTGAGGAGTTATAGAATCAGGATTCTAGGTAGGCTCCCAGGGTCAGTCAATGACTGCCTGTCAAAAAACATTAGTAAGGCCAGGAGTCTGTCATTTGATGGACAGACTCATAAGGACGTGTCTCTGAAGGGATAACAGAGATCAAAAGATCAGTTTATGAAGAGGGAAGTGAAGTGACAGATTGCAAGAATGATTAGCCAGATGTCCACACTTCAAGGTGTCTGTCCCAGTGCGAACAAGCAGTCTGTCTCTCTGTGATTTAATGTGCACACATATGTTAGAGATGGGGAGACGTTTGTACTTGAACTAATAACAAGAGCAACACTGCGTTGCCTACTGTTCGTTCACAATTGATTAAAGCACGGACCTGGGTGGGCTTTAGAAATTGGTTACGATGAGCAGTTTTGGTTCATACCCAGCCTAAAGTATAGGCTTCAATTTAAAATTATTAACAGTGCTTTGAAGATGAGAAAGTTATGTACACTGAGTTATCTCTTATTTTCTGTTCTTCCTAATTTATTATTCATATTAGTAATTTAAATATCCAAAATCTTAATATTAAATGTTGTGGATATTTTGATTTCTGTAGATTTTTATTGTATAGGTAAGTGTTGGTGGTGAATTGGTACCAGGTTTAGAGCTCAGTGGAATCAGACCGAACCTTGGATCAGCAACGTCAGTTCTTAAGTTCTGGCTAAGAATTCAGAGTTAAGACTCAAACTGTAAAAGAATGTTCCCAAAGGCAGAAGAAGTAATCTGAAGAAGAATGGGATCAGGAAACAAGTTACAGAGGAAAAAGAAGGGCCCTTGGAATTTAGGAGGAAAAAAGAGGCAAAGAAACTGTGCCTGGGGGAGAGGGGAAGGGAATGGCACCAGGCTGCTTGGAGCTGCACGGGGTCCTCCATCTTCATGGTATTTATCTGGAGGTCTCAAGGTGTTATCTCTGGGAGCTCTCCATATTCCCACCTCTTGCTGCTGGAAGTGGGCTTCTTGTGATGTAATGAGAAAAGGGATTTTTCTGAGACTCGCATTGAAGACTGAGTGGTACTTGTTTGTGTAGAAGTACAGCACTGAGTTCCCAATACCTCTTCCTCTATCCTGCCAAGGAAGAAGTCCGACTGTGTCTTCAGCAGAGCTGGAATTAGGGCCATTGCCCAGAGTTTCCATTCTATGGTGGGGCACAGTCCAGTCCAGCATAAGGCCAGCTTAGCTTGTAGACCAGCTATAGTCCAGTACATGTGGGGTCCACATGGTCACTGGCCATGCCATTTCTAGGAACATGGGCCAATGCAAGGAAGCAAGAACAAAACCTGAGGAACAAGACAGGAACCAGAGAGAATTTCTTTGAGATATTAAGTTTTTAAGATGTCATGCTCTTGCAGTGCTCTGTCCCCCAACCAATTATCTTTGTTTCCAGATTAGGCTGACATCACTGCAATTTTATTGGACATAACTCCATTTTTCCCTTTGTAGATCCCTTTTCCCCAGTGATCTACAGGAAATGGACTGGTAACCAGTCCTCCGGGGAGTGTAAAGTGGCAGCTTCATTAGGATGCCCATGCTTATAATGTCTGGCCCTTTTTTTCCCTTTCCTATTATTAATAACTAACTAATTACAACAGTAACAAGGAAAGGATCCAAATAGAATATGCATAAGCTTCCAGGTGTGCCCTTTCAGAGTCATGATCTCCAATGATTGGTCTGTGCCAGGGTTCCTTTAAGCCCTTGGAGGGGATTAACTGTTTTCTTCTTTGAGTTGACCTATTGGAGCCTGTAGCATTGTCTGCTGCTCTTGTATGGAAGTCAGAAAGAGCTTTGCTCTAGCCCTCTTGGTCTTCTCTAAGGGAGGGGGGCGGGTCTATCGCATGACTAACTACATACCAGGGGAGAGAAGATCAGGGGGAGGATCTGACCCAGGTAACCTAAGATGATCTAGGGGAGGAAAGTGTGCTTCAGGGGCAAGATCCTAATTTACAATATTTGCTACCAATACTTGTGTTCACAGTTTAAGGGTTAATTAAACCACCATTTGTCTAATTGATCTCATAAGGAAACAGTATTTTTTCCTAAGAACTGTCATGGGTTAGGTATTTTTCAATGAATTATTTCATTTAAAATGTGTTTTCTTTATATGCAATTGTATAAATTATACTTTGTTCTTTGTACTTGATGAATAACCTTGTTTGGTATACTATCTATCACTTTGAAATTTCTTTTTCTAAAATTTTAAACATATTTTTCTTTGTTCTTAAGCAGTCAGTATTTTTGAGGAAGTTTGAGCCCAGCCTACACTACCTGGATATCCATAAGATTATTTTTGTCCTCAAAATGCAGTGATGCCCTAGCTGGTTTGGCTCAGTGGATAGAACATTGGCCTGTAGACTGAAGGGTCTTGGATTTGATTCCCATCAGGGGCATATCCCTAAGTTTCAGGCTTTTTCCTGGTCTGGGCCTTGGTCGGGGCTTGTGCAGGAGACAAGCAATCAATGTGTTTCTCTCACATTGATAAATCTCTCTGTCTTTCCCCTCTTTTCCACTTTCTTTAAAATCAATGAGAAAATATTCTTGGGTGGAAATTTTAAAAAAATGCAATGACTTCCTAGAATATATCTTTATAATTACTGTTCTGCGTGCTTTAGTAAATACATTAGTTTAGAATAGGTTCAGATTATTTTACAAAGAAGCAAAGATAGCACAGAGGGCTCCCTTAAATTCTCATCCAGTTTTCTCTGTTGTTAACATGTTATCTCTATATAAAAAGCCAGTGAGATGGCGGCTGGCAGGACGGAGGCGAGGGATAGGAAGTGAGTGAATGAGGGGATGAAAGGAGAGTGTGTAGATGTGTGTGGTGTATGTGTGAGTGAGTGAGGGACAGTTAAATCCTACAGGAGCTGCAGGGGCTGGCAGACCAGGCTTTCTTGGACAGGGAGAGACTATCACCACTGTAGGCACTCCCCGGACTGTGGCAAGGATCCCACACCATCTTGAAGGGGGGAGTGGACTCTTCTAGGAACTCATCAGCACCACCACCTAGAGAAGCCTTGGACACTGCCCACAACCCAGCAGTGACTCTAGCCAAAATCCTGCTGCCCCACGCACAGACCCGTGGACCCTGGGACCTCCACCTCTAAAGGGGAGCCACTCCCACAGCAGTAAGTGCAACTTCCCTCCTCCCCAAAGGCCATATTCGCGCGTTTACAACATTCATGTGATTCCAGAGCGCAGACTTCCAGGGCACACCACTCCATAGGCAGTTTCTAGGAGTTATTGTGAGCCCCTGCTGGGTGTGATTTTATACAGACACAAGTTCACCACCCCACAGAATAAATTCTGAATTCCCTCTTCCTGAATAACTGCCCACAGACAACCCAGCTGTGCAACTTCAGGGCCAGGGCCCCTCAGAGTGTGTCAGAGTTCTGAGCAGAGAAAGGCACTGCCACAGTCATGCACTTCCATTGAGCAGGTCCCCTGAGCCCATCTATCCATAGGACACTCTGGGGAGCTTCTATGAGTCTGGCTGGGTGTGATCTTGGACAAACAGGGTCACACTCCCAGGCAGTAGAAATTCTGAATTCACTCATCCTGGACACCTCCCCAGATACCTTAATTCCATGGCTTCAGAGCCAGGGCCCTTCAGAGTGCTTCAGTGCACCATCTCACTGGCAAAGGCACCACGGATGTCCTTGTGAGCCACTACTGGGAGCACACACCTATCCACCACAGGTGCAGCAGCAAAAGCTGAGTCTTCCCACCCCAAGGCTGCAGAACTCTGGACACTACAGGCACACACTTTTCCAGCATGCATGCCTCTCAAGCCCACCCCTCTTCAGGCAGCCCTTGGGTGCTGCTGTGTGCCCCTGCTGGGTACACACTTATAAAAACAGAGGTGCATTGGTGGGCTATAGAAACGCTGAATTCCCTTTTGTGGGATACCTTCCCACAGACACCACAATCCCATGGTTTCAGTGCGAGGGCCCTTCAGAGTGTGTCAGTACACTCTGCTGGCAAACACACCCTGGGTGCCCCTGTGAGCCAACACTGGGGGCATGTGTATCCAACTACAGAAGCAGCAGCAAAAGCTGAGTCTGCCCACCCCAAAACTACAGAACTCTGGTCACCACAGTCACGCCTTTCCAGAGTACAGGCCTCTTGCGCCCCACCACACCAACAGATGGTTCCTGGGTGCCACTGTGAACCCCATTGGGCATGCATGATTTCAACTAAGAGTGCAAGACAGCAAAAATTGGACACCCCTCTCCATGGCTGCTGACTTCTAGACAACACAGTTGTGCCTTTCCAGCTCGCAAGCCTACATTAAGAGAACCCAAATAGCTCAAGTAGGGAGCTACACTAGATTACCAAGCCTAGGAGACTTGAGAGATCACACAAATAGCACCATCCACAAAAAAAACCTGGGTAAAAAAGCAAATAGCTCTACAATTCAAACGTTACAGCAAAACATGGGAAGACAAAAAAACAATCCCCAAAGGAAAGAAAAAGAGGAATCACCAGAAAGGGAGTTAAATGAAATTGAGGCTATTAACACATCAGAGAAAGAATTCAGAGTAATGGTTATAAGGATTCTCAAATGGCTGGATGACAAATACACACAACTCAATGACATATACACACAACTCAATGAGAACCATAAGAAGATGAATGAAAATGTCACCAATATGAAAAGGAACCAAGAGGAAATGAAGAACAACATAACTGTAACAAAGAACAAAATGGAAAGCTTAAACAGTAAATTACAAGAGGCTGAAGACCACAACAAAAAATTAGAAGACAAGGTAGGCAAAAACACACAAGCACAGCAAAAACTGGAAAGAAAATTTAAAAAGTAAGAGGAGAGCCTAAGGGAACTTTGGGATGACACAAAACAAAACAACATTCACATAATAGGGATACCAGAAAGAGAGGAAGAGAAGCAAGGAATAGAAAACCTGTTTGAAGAAAAATTGACAGAAAACTTTCCTGATATTGGCAAGAAAAAAACCAATGCAAGTCCAAGAAGCACATAGAGACCCAAACAAGATGAATCCCAAAAGACCCACACCAAGACACACTGTAATTACAATGGCAAATTTTAATGACAAAGAGAGAATCTTAAAGGCTCCCAGAGAGAGACAGAAAGTTACCTACAAGGGATCTCATGTCAGAATATCAACTGATTTCTCAACAGAAACAAACCAGGCCAGAAGGGAATGGAACGAAATATACAAAGTGATGCAAAACAAGTAACTGAACCTAAGAATACTATACCCAACAAGGCTATCATTCAAAATTGAAGGTGGAATCAGGAGCTACACAGACAAAAAAAGGGCTAATAAAGTTTATTACCACCAAGCCAGCAATGCAAGAAATGCTAAAGGGTCTGCTGTAAAAAGAAGAAACATAAAGGAAAGAAGAAACATAAATATTAAGAATAAAAATGACAACAAACAAGTACTTATCAATAACATTAAATGTAAATGGATTAAATGCTCCAATGAAAAGACATAGGGTAGCTGAATGGATAAGAAAACATGACCCATATATTTGCTGTCTACAAGAGACCCACCTCAGAATAAAAGATTCACATAGACTGAGAGTGAAGGGATAAAAAAAATTTCAGGCCAATGAAAATGAGAAAAAAGCTGGGGTTGCAATACTTATATCTGACAAAATAGACCTCAAAGTAAAGGTCATAACAAGAGATAAGGAAGGACACTACATAATACTAAAGAGAGCAATTCAACAAGAAGATATAACTTTGGTAAACATATATTCACCCAATACAGGAGCACCCAAATAAATAAAACAACTTCTGGAATATATCAAGGGAGAGATCAATAGCAATACAGTCATAGTAGAGGAGTTTAATATCCCACTGACATCACTGGATAAATCTCTAAACAAAAAAATCAGCAAAGAAACAGCAATCCTAAATGACTCACTAGATCAGATGGACTTAATTGACATCTTCAGAACACTTCACCCCAAAGCTACAGAATATACATTCTTCTCCAGTGCACATGGGGCATTTTCAAAGATAGATCACATATTAGGACACAGGCAAAGTCTTTTCAAATTCAAGAGGATAGAAATCATAACAAGCATTGTCTCAGATCACAATGGCATAAAACTAGAAATCAACTACAAAAAAAATCAAACACTTGAAGGTTAAATAGCATGCTATTAAACAATGACTGGGTTATCAGAGAGATCAAAGAAGAAATAAAAAGCATCCTGGAAACAAATGACAATGAAAACACAACAATGAAAAATCTATGGGACACAATGAAAGCAGTCTTGAGAGGGAAGTTCATAGCTCTACAGGCCTAACTCAAAAAAAAAGAAAAGAAAAGAAAAGCTGTAATAAATTACCTAACCCTACAACTCAAAGAGTTAGAAAGAGAGCAACAAGAAAAGACCACAGTATCCAGAAGGAAGGCAATAATAAAGATCAGAGCAGAAATAAATGACATATAGAGCAAAAAGACAATACAAAAGATAAATGAAACCAAGAGCAATAAAGATAGAGGACCCAACCAAACAAAATCAGAAATGAAAGAGGTGAAATAACAACAGACTCCACAGAAATACAAAGAATTGTTAAAAAATACTATGAACAACTCTATTCCAACAAACTAGACAATGTGGAGGAAATGGACATATTTCTAGAAAAATATAACATTCAAAAACTCAAACAGGAATAATCTAAAAACCTGAATAGGCTGATAACTATGGAAGAAATTGAAGCAGTCATCAAAAAACTTCCAGTAAACAAAAGTCCAGGGCCAGATGGCTTCACAGGGGAGTTTTAACAAACATTCAAGGAAGAACTAAAACCCATTTCCTAAGACTATTTCAAAAAATTCAAGAGGAAGGACACTTATAAGCTCATTCTAGGAAGCCAGCATTACCCTAATATAAAAACCAGATAAAGACAACACAATGAAAGAAAATTACAGGCCAATATCTCTCATAAATATAGATGCCAAAATACTCAACAAAATTCTAGCAAATCAGATCCAATGGTACATCAGAAAGACCATACACCTGACCAGGTAGGTTTTATCCT
>PVJC01014710.1:0-36059 GCA_004026665.1 Murina feae
CACACACACACACACACACACACACAAAAGGTGCCTGGCAGACTGGGGCCATCATAGGACATCCACTGAGGGGTCCCAGACTGTGAGAGGGCACAAGCCGGGCTGAGGGACTCCCTCCACCCCGAGTGCACAAATTTTTGTGCACCGGGCCCCTAGTCATTTATAAATATGTATTATTTGTTATACCAATATGCAGCATGGTTCTCTAAACGCTGGGTGTCCTGTTCGCTTTTGGATACTTACTTAAGGTTGACTGATGATAACAGGATATAGTATACGTAAATCTTGAAGGGAGTTGCAAAGGAGAAATTTTAAATGTAGAACTGCTTTGATCTGGAGTAGGGGAATGTGCTACTTCCTAGTAGGCATAAGAAGGCTCTGATATATTTAATAATAGTAAAGAAATTTTAAAAATAATTAGCAAATGCCTATTTTCATATACTGACTTATAAATTTAAAGCAGCTCTAAAAATATAAGAGGGATTCACTTTATCTGGCTTTCATAGCAACATTTTTGAGTATGTGTATTTATTTTAACCAGGTGTAGCTTTTTGCTTTGAGTCATGCTATAAAAACCTCTTAGAATTCAGGGCCCTTTTCCAGAAAATAGTACTAAATATAGTACATAACCCCATTACCCCAAATACTTCAATTCTAGTTTATATTTACCTCAAAACTATAGTTGTATAAATGCCCAAATAATACCTTTATTAGAGTATAATTATATATTTGTTCATTAATTACAAATATATAAATATGGATGCACACAGTTATATGGTTTTTCTCTTAGTGTTGTGCCTTTTCCTGTCATTTTTTTAAAGAAAATTTATTTCAGTAATATAATTATCAAAAAATAAAAGCTTGGAAAAAAAGTTTGAAAACCTTTATGAAGCATATATTACTCTTACCTATATTACTCTTATATCTTATACTACTAAATATCCCATCTATTTTGTTTTATTATTCAGTAATGTACTTTAAAAATTTGCCCAATGGTAGCCCTGTTCCAGATATTGTGGATTCTGATGCATCTGCAGAGTTCACTTTCTCGTGGGAGAACTTAGAGTGAATGAGCAAATAGATATATCACATGATTACTTACCATTTATCTAGTTTAGAAAATGTACCCTGAAAAGTCTTCCATCTCTATTGTCTGAGGTTTACATTGAAAAACAAAATTTATACAGAAAATTATATATCATAAATGGGATTGCAATTAATTTTTATACATTGAACACATGAGTGTAGCCTGCACTGGGATAAAGAAACATTATCAACTCCCCGTAATTCCTCCTCATGCTTCCTTCTAACAGCCTGCATTAGTTTTGCCTGTATTTTTGTGCTTTATATAAATGGTATCATTTGTTAATATACTTTTGTGTTGAAGTGGGGATAAATCAGCCTGGATGTTGCCTATTATTTAGGAAACATGTCCTTGTAGAGTCCTAAGTAGAGAGAAGACTCTAGTTAGTCTAGATGAGACAATTTCACAGCTATTTTGAAATAAACAAAGTATACGAACACAAATAAAATAATAGTTTTAAGTTTATAGGATGATTTATGAGAATCAATGTTTAGCCTTCTAATTGACCTAGGTAGGAGGAGGAATCCAAAAGCTTCCCAGGAATAGGGGAACACAAGTGCGCACACACTCCTACACATACACATTTACAAATGCATGCGTGTATCCAAGGTTACACTCATATGCATGCACATGTTTACACATTGTGCTTGGGATCCTTGTGGAAGATTACAGATGTTGAATTATAGGGAAGGAATAATTTCAAAGAACAGCATAGCATGTCTTTCCAAAATCGGACATATTTCTTGGGCTTCCTGGAATCTGATTGTTTGCTTGGAAATACTTCAGGGGCAGCTGCCAAGAAGAGGAAAAAGAGAATAGTGTGCAGGGAGCGGACGATGAGTGTCTTCACCAAGAATAGTTACTTTAGCAAGAACAGTTTATATGCATATACAATACCTGCCTTAAAATAACTTGGCTCTTCATGAAAATTAAGCAATTTCCATCTTTGGGCCAAACTGAATAAATCCTGTTGATAAATACTCTTTTACTTGCCCATCTAAATGCATACTTGTCAAATCATGTCTGCAGTGTTCACAGTAATTCTTGGGATTAAATGATAGGATTATCAGTGCATTTCATCAGTTCACTGAAAACTGAGGAAATGCTTTATGATAAAGTGATTTACAAAGCAGTGCTTGCATGCCAGAGTATATAGATTTCTGGGGTTTCTATAATTTAAAAGAAAAAGATTTCTGGACTACTTATTTTTGATGTAAGCAGAACTACACTCTTATAGATCACAACAAAAATAATTACAGGGCTTTTCTGAAGACATTCTGCACAATATGTACCACATCCTAGGTGTAGCCACTTAAGTTATGTTTGTTTTAATCAATTTAGGGTCCCTTTGAATGTGGGAAGTTAGGATAAGAAAATATAGTGTCAAATAATTTAAATAGGAGGAGGTAGTAATGACAGAATATTTCTTGTTTTTAAATTAATTTCAGAGAGAGGAAGGGAGAGGAAGAGACAGAAAAATCATTGATGAGAGAGGATCATAGATCGGTTGCCTCCTGCATGCCCCCTACCGGGGATTGAGCTGGCAACCCAGGCATGTGCCCTGACTGGGCATTGAACTGTGACCTCCTGGTTTATGGGTGGATGCTCAGCCAATGAGCCACACCAGCTGGGCTATATTTCTTTTTCTGCTAATTATAAATTTTAATGTTGATATAATTGCAGGTGTCCCCCCTTTTTCCTGCCTTTTGCCACATCTACCCACTCCCACCTCCACCTTCCTTGGCCTTCACTAAACTACTGTCCATGCCCATAGAGTATGCATATATGTTCTTTAGCAAATCCCTTCACCTTCTTTACCCAGTCATCCCTAACTTGGGCACTGACCAGTCTGTTCCAGGTATTTATGCTTCTGGTTCCATTTTGTTCACCAGTTTAGTAATTAAATTCCACATATGAGATCATGTGATATTTGTCTTTCTCTGACTGGCTTATTTCATTTAGCTAATACTGTCTAAGTCCACCTATGCTCTAAAAAGAATATTTCTTACAGATAATGAATTATAAAGATTGAAAGCAAGATTTATCTAGAAATGTAATATGTTAATAAGTAATAATTTAATACTTCACAGCATTGTCTGTGGTTTCCATAGATTCAAGTTGAATCTTTTTTGAAAAATTTTTTTTCCTTTTTTATATTTAGGACTATCGTGCTGTCATCGAAAAACTCCCAGAGGATGACAAACCTAGTTTCTTTGGTCTGCCTGCAAATATTGCTCGCTCTTCTCAACGCATGATCAGTTCTCAGGTAACCTAAGAAAAGATTAACTTTTAGAAAAAAAATGTTCCTACTGAGCCTAAAGGAAATAATATTAATTTATTTAAAACTATAGACTCTACAAGCTTTTATTTTAAAATTAGCTGTACCGGGCCACGCGTTGCTGTGGCTCAGTCTGGTTAAAAGGAAAAGAAAGAAAAGAGAAAGCGCACATTTCTAATATGTTTAATTGCACAATGCTTGTGGGAATACAACAAGTCCTTCTGGGCGGCAGCCCCTGGCATGCTGCTGCCCCTGCCCTGCCTGGCTGGTCTGGCCTCGCACACGGCCTGCACCCTCCGATCCCACAGGTGACCTGCACCTCACACCCCGCGCCCCGCAACCCATGCCCCAAGCAGCCAGGCTACTCCCGACTAGTGCCGGCAGGGGCCCTCGCCAAGCCGCCCGAAAACTGGAGGAAAAAGCAGCCGAAGAAGCTCCTCTGCCCTCACCCACCACACTCCCCTCGAGCCCTTGGCTGCCGGCGTGGGCGGGACTGCGGCGGCTGCCTCTGCGCCCCAAGCACCAGCTCAGCCCTGGCCTGAGGCCCAGCCCTGCGCTGGTTGATATTTCGCAACATGATAATTGGCACGCCGATTTTCAATTGCAGTACATGCGGTGGCATCCCTGGCAGATCAAGTGAATTCCAAAATTCTGTTGGATAATTAACCGCTTCATCTGCTTCTACAACTTTGTTGACAGACTTGTATGTGACTGCCTGGCTTTGAATGTCAGACTGAATAATATTGTTAAGTTCATAGCTTGTGTTGCTTTTATGTCCAACAGATGGCGTTTTTTTTAAAAAACATGTTTTTACAAAAAAAACATGTTTTTACCTGTCACAGGTGTGACATCTATATAATGTAGGTATATAAAAACACGTGCGTATTCGATTGAAACGTTGTGTCAAAATTTCAAAGCAATCGGTAAAGAACTTTCTGAGATTTGAGATTTTGAACAAATGAACATTTACATTTTTGTTTATATAGATGTTATTTTATTTTAACGCAATATATTCCAGTCTTAGCTTGAATACATTTTTAAACGAACCAAATAGTTCTATCTTAATACATTTGTTAAAATTAGTAAAATATCATTTAAGACTATCAGTTTCATCCAAAATATGTTGATTTTACTCTTGTGATTTAAGGTTACTTTAAATGTAATTCATCCAATTAATTATACAATTAATTCTTTTATAAAGAGATATTTTATAACAGTAACATTTATTTTTCTATAAGAGCTACATATTTTTTTAAGCGCTAGCTACATATTCATTTTTTTCCTAAGCATGTTTTGACATTCTAGAACTTTTTCATGGACTCCACAGTAATTTAAAAGCAAAATTCTTAAAATATGTTATATTTATCCTTAAAATATAATCATGGTCTTTTTTTTTTTTTTGCCAACATTGGAATTAATTCCTGGTGTAATAATCTTAGTAACATTGCACTGAATGACTTTCATGAACTCAGCAGATGTGGTAACTTATGCTCAACACCTGCAGTTATCCTGACTCAAATGATTTTTCAATTATTAGAGAAGTCAGAAATTCCTAGAAAAATCAGATTTTGGTATCAGGCAGCTTACAGTGCTCTTTTCTCTGAGTTAGTCCTTTGTTTAAATATATTAACTCATATTTCAAGACCATGTTTATTAACTACATCTTTGCAAATAGCACCATCGACAAAAAGAGGTAATATAGTATGAACTTTTATACACAGTGTATTAAATTCTGAATTCTAACTATAGTAAAATCTGTGTTTGAATAGTTGTCACATTTTGAGTTCTATAACCATTTAGACAAAAGCAAGTGGATTGGAAAATATAAGCCTATTTAATTTTGTAATGTACACAATGATTTTGTATTTACTTACTTATAAATATTATGAACTTGAGATTTTAGTTTCAAGGTTTATCATTTAGTAAGAAATAAAAATGTCTCTTAGTTTGAAAAATGGCAATTAAAGGGAAAGATTGAGGCATCTATGTAGTGTTCTCTTGTGAATTATATTTCACTAGAGGCCCAGTGCCCTGGCCCAGTCTGGGGGCCTCAGGTCTAAACTGACTCCCTAAGCCATCAGTTGGACATCCTTAGCCCAGGTTTATTATTTTTAATCTCCTAAGTGGCCTTAGGCAAGGTTTTCCAATAGGGTGTGCCAACTGTCTTCCCTCCCAGGCAAGGCAAATGTGTCTGTGGGAAGCTGTCCTCCATTGTGTGGGTGAGTGACTCAGCCCAGGGTCATTCTTGGGGTGTCTGCCTTCTGAGCTCTATCCTCCTAGTCCCCAATCCTGGGTTCTGCTCTCACAGCTCCAGTCCACCTCACCCTCCCTCTGCCAGAGCACAAGGTGGGTGGCTCCACAGGGAATTTTGTGCATTGGCCCTTTAAGAGGGTGCCTGAATTTTTAGCTGTTACTCCCTGGCAGACAGCACCCTGCTGCTTTTCACAGCCAGATGTTATGTGGGTCCCTTCTCAGTTGTGGCGCTCTCTTACGGGGGCCCAGCTTGGGGATTAGATCCCAGAGTTCTCTGTGGCAACTCCCCACAGCTGAGACATCTCTCCGGGACTTGGGTTGCTGTCTGTGAGCACCTGGCCAGCCCTTTTGGACCTCGGCCTTCTTACCAGCCTCTGTTCAGCCTCCACTTCCAGCCCTCGGGTACCAAGGTTCTCTCCTGCGAGGTTTCTACTGATTATTCAAGGTTTTTTTTTTTGTATTTTAGTTGTAATTCCAGTTTGTACCTGGGAGCATGTCCGTGTAGCATCTACATACTGTACTCTGCTGCCATTTTTAATCCTGTTATTACTTTTAATAGTATAATTTTAAAGCAAAATGTTCCTTCTCTTAGTCTGTTGTCTAGATATCACTCAATTTAGTCAGAAGTCTCATAATTTTATTAGTCTTTTTTAGTAAACGACTGTTTTTTATCTGATCTAGTGTGTATTTTTTATTTTATTAAAAGGTTTTTGCTCCTATTTGCTTTCATCTACATTCTCAACTTCATAATTTGTTTAATTTGTTCAATTTTCAGCATTGCTCTTTTTCGAACATAAACATTTACTGTTGTAATTATCCTCCGGAGTTTTATTCATTGTAGTCCCAAAAGTTGTGACGTGTGGAAATTTTTGGGTGGTGGATTTTCATAATCATAGTATTTCAGACACACTTCGTTATCTTCTCAGAGCCAAGGCAGAGGAGTCAGTTCCCCTCGTACTCTGTGGGGCACGCTGTTTCCTCATTACTGTATTGGGTGCTGCTCTTTCAAGGTCTGGATTTCTGTTTTCTGTCCTTGGAAATGTGGAACTTACACTTTAAATGAGGGACATTTTACAAAGTAACTGGCCAAGTTCATAAAAGACAAGGAAAGACTGTCACGGTTTGTGGTGAGACTGTGGTTATATAACTAACTACTAAGTATAATGTGACATTCTCATGAAACAGAAAAAGGACATTTCTGGGGAAACTCGCCTATAGTAATTTCGTTAATAGTATTGTTCCAGTATTAATTTCCTCATTTGTTGTTGTAATGTAAGGCTCTAACATTAGGAGAAGCTGTGTGAAATATATGATAGGAATTTTCTGTACAATTTTTGCCATTTTTCTGTAAGTCTGAAAGTAGTTTAAAATATGAAGTAAACAAACAAGCAAAATAACCAATGGGCCCCTTAGATTAGTTTTGCCTCTTTGGCTTTAACACTTTAAGATTTCCCTTAATTTCTCTGGCACTTGAGTCATAAATTTTAACAGTTTTTTGATGATATTACTGGTTATTAATAATTTTTAAACATACTGTTACAAAATTTTTTTTAGACATTGAGTCTGCCATAATACCTGAGACAAAAATATAATTTACTTAATTTCTTTCACAGTCTACTTACTCATGTACATTGGGGATATGTTTATTTCAAAAATCTATATTGATTTTCATTCCCAGAAGAATTATAATGGAGGTGACTTACAAAAATATAAACAACCTATTAGTGTCAAATCAATAGTTTGGAAATTAGTCACAAAGAATATTAGGAAAGGAAAATAATATAAAACTAGGGAAACAGTTTGTACCAAAAGAAAACAAAACCCATGCTCTAAAGTTCTATGTTAGATCAAACTTTTGTCTGTATGCTTTATAATATCCAAGTTAAAAAAGAAATTACAACTGGATAAATGGTTTAGTGTCTGAAAATAAAAACACACCGATTGTTTAGGAAAAACAAGTGTTGCTGAAATGTCTCCCTTGTTCTTTGGAACAGGACAGGTGGAATAGGAGTGATCTCTTCTCCACAACCTTATAGCTATCCCTAAGCAGACCAGAGGCATAATACACCATGGTCAGTCTGAACAGAACATGGAAGAAGTGACACAAGTATGCTGTTCATAGGAAATTTTATCCCTTTTGGTAACATTCTAAAAGAATATGATAGTCTTGCACTGCATAATAAAGTCTAGGTCCACAACGGCCCACATGTGCTCTGGTGGTTCCATAAGATTTTCTTTTGCTAGTGACATTGTAGCCATCCTATCACAACACATTACTCATGTTGTTTGTGGTGATTGGTGCCAGTATGACAAACCTACTGTGCGTCCAGTCTTATGAAAGTATAGCCCACACATAATGTTTGATAAGAATAATAAATGACTTATTTATTTGCTGTACTGTACTTGTTATTATTATTTTAGTGTGTATTCTTTCTTCTTATAAAAACTTTTTTTCCTGATGCCATGATATGCTGGCAACAGCGTCATTTATCTCGTGTTTACTGCATCTTCTGATGGCATTATTTTCCCTTGTGCTTGTAGTCCAGGAGGGATAGACTGTACCTTTTAGGTTTGTATACACACATACTAGGAGTGTAGTTGCCATTTAGGTTTACATAAATACTCTGATGTTCATACTAGGACAGATTCCCCAATGATTAAGTTCTCAAAACATATCCTTGTTAAGCAGTGTGCATGACAATAAAGTACTTTAATTGCTTAAAAACATGAATAATGGAAAAACATTTTATTTTCTGTGCTTTGTAAAAGAGACAAATATGTAAGATTTTTAAAAACAAAAGATGGCCAGTCCACTGTTATAAATTATAGCCTTATCTTCATTGTAAAAATATTTTATTAGTTATTTGAACTCCCTTTTTGTATTCTGTTCATTAAAGTTTACAATATAATGTGATACTGTGATTAAGAAAAGCAGCCTCACCTGTTATATTTCCAATGCAGAAAGCATGACCGTTTTTAGTCTGGCAAACATTTCATTCTTATAATAGTTTTAACATTACATATAAGAAATATTTGAGCCCTTTTCCTTCAGACATCTCTTTGCATTCTTATTTGTTTTCTGTCACGATTGACAAATTTAAAACACAAATAAGTGATAGAAAACGTTACCAGTGTTAAAATAGCACTTCTTCTGACTACCAACTAGTGATGTTTTGCAGTCTAGCAAAGCTGATAAATTAGGTGCTGTTTAGGGTTCAGCTAGAGCAAATGAAAATAATTTATCAGAAAAACAAAGAAAATGAAACTTTGAATCACCACAGTTTTTTCAAGATTAGAGAATCAATCAGAATCTCTAGAAGAAACGAGTTTACCAGCATGATTGTGGGTTTTTCACAATTAAGTAGTGCATCCATTTTAAAGATTTGTGGCTCATATTTTATTACAAACTTTAGTAATACAAGACTCAACAAAATATGAAATGTAGTCCAATCTCTTAGTAAGGAAGAACAACCAATCTCCCAAAAAGTAAAACAGAAAAGTAGTCAACATGCTGCAAATGTTGATGTTTAAAATGCTAGTTTCAGAAAACACATGGCTTTGTTTTGGGATTTATTTTGTTTATGTTAGATAAGCAGTTTTAATATTTAATTGGCATATTTACAAAGAAATATGGGTACTTTACTGATTTTTATACATGTACTCCAATATCTATAATATTTAGCATACTTGGTAAAATTCTATATTATTCTTAGCAAATGAATTAGAAGTTTTATTAATGTATTTGAAATGGAAGTCATTAAACACTATTTAGAAAAGAAAATGTGAGTGACTTGACTTTGGTTATAATGATAAAAACCTGATTACAAAGAAGTTGCAGGAGTGAAAGCCCTAAATAGGGAACACTTGTTTACCTTGCCTTGATTTAAACTTGACCTATACCTCTTTCTAGTCTTAAGAGTAGAAGAAACATTAAGATGATAACACCAAATTAATAGAGAACCTTAAAACTTAGTTTTTGATTATTTTTACCAACAAGTAATTATTTAAAATTGTTTAACTATTTTATACAGTTTGCTATGGTATTTGCTATCTTTCTTATCATTCATCTTTTCAAAAAAACTCTTATCAGCATTTTGAAATTATGAAATTTAAACCAATCAAACTAAAAAATATTTGAATTTCAGAAATGAGCAGGTAGAAACAATAAGAGGTTATTAATAATGGGTAGTTAGAGATTTCTGGCTAAAGAAGTTTTTCAAAAAAGAGACATTATAATATGTCATTTTGCTTTTACTTAAATTTATTGGGGTAACATTGATTAATAAAATTATATAGGTTTCAAGTATACAATTCTATGATACATCATCTGTATCTTGTGCGTCTACCACTCAAAGTCAGATATTCTTCTGTCTCCGTATATCTGACACTCTTACCCTTTACCACCCGCCTGCTCTTCTTCCCTTTGGTAACCACCACACTGTTGTCAGAGTCCATGAGTTTCTGTTTGTTTTTCTTACTTGTTCATGTGTTGCTTTCAGTTTTATATCTCACATATAAATCAATCATACGATTCTTGACTTTTTCTGACTTACTTCGCATAGCATGACATTCTCAGGAGCCATCTATATTGTTGTCAGTGGCACTATTTCATCTTTTCTTTTTAAAAATTTTATCTTCGTTGTTGAAATTTATTACAGTTGCCCTCTTTTATCCACATTGATCCCTTCTAGCTTGCTCCTGCCCTACCCCCACCCCAGAGCTTCACCACACTATTGTCTGTGTCCATGAGTTATGTATATATGCATATAAGTTACTTGGCTAATCTCTTTCCACCCACCCACCCTGCCTTCTCTTAGATTCAACAATCTGTTCCATGCTTCTAGGTCTCTGGATCTGTTTTGTTAATCAATTTATTTAGTTCTTTCATCTTTTCTTATGGCCCAGTAGGATACCATTGTATATATGTATCACATATTCTTTATCCAGTCATCTATAAAAGGACATTAAGGTTGTTTCCATGTCTTGACCACTGTGAAAAATGCTGCAGTGAACACAGAGGTGTATATATGTTTGTGAATATATATATATCTTTAAATTTTGGGGTAGATACCCAGAAGAGGGGTTGCTGGGTCATATGGTAACTCTATTCTTAATATTTTTAGGATCCTCCATACTATTTTTAGCTTCTTTTGTTTTTTAGCTACTTAAATCAGTAAAATATTAAGTCATTTGAACAAAGATAATGGGATTAAAAGTTTATATTTGTTTCCATTTTTATAAAATATGAAATTCATGCATGAGTAAGTGGGGGAGGGGGAGGGCAGGCAGGGAGGTCCCTCAGCCGGACCTGCACCCTCTCCAATTTGGGAGCCCTCAGGAGATGTGCTACTGACGGCTTGGGCCCACTCCACATGGTTCTGTGCTCTCTGCCGGGCCTGTCTGCTCCACACTACGGGGATGGGCAAGCAGGCCCTGTTCAGTGCCGCCTGTGGGATCCCTGATGGCTTGCGCCCCCTCGTCCCCTTGTCCGCAGCCACTGCCCCAGCTGGCTGCCACCCTGCAGGGGTCTCCATTGCTGGCTCTGCCTGCCACCTGCCGCCCTGCTTGTCTGCTCGGAGGGGTCATCATGGCAACCTCCCAGCAGGCCCTGCTGGGTGCTGCCTGCGATCTGATTGCCTGCTGGGCTCCCGTTGCTGGGGTAATGCTGCCAGCATCCTGCCCCACTGCTATGGGTTCCACCATTTTTGTCCCGGAATGATGGTTAATTTGCATATTGCTCTTTTATTAGATAGGATGTATCCCTTTTATACCTATGCTATTTATGTTTGACTGAAGTCATTTTCATTTATTGCTATTTATTATTTTGTTCTTTCAGGTTATTTCACAGTTGAGGATCCTGGGCAGAGCAGTAACAGCTGGTTGCAAATTTGATAGAGAAATCTGGTCTAATGAACTTTCTCCTGTCCTCAATCTCTGGAAGAAACTAAACCAGGTTAGTAGTGGAATATCCTTCTAATTTTTTTCTCCTTTTTTTCTGTTTTATCTACAAATTGTTCATGTTGGTAAAATTTGACATTAATGTGTCCTTTATATATAATATCCTGGAACTAGATGGGGGAAATAATAGCAATAGAAGTTGATCTGCCAAGGAAGCAGTGTCACCAATGTAATTTGTCTTTTTCTGGTCATGTGCTATGTCATCTTCTATACCTACTATATTTTTGGTCACACCTGTCTTCTCTCTCCTCTTTCTTTAAAGTCACTGACTATTATTAAAGGTGAAGTATTTCAGTGGAGTCAAAGTGCTAAGGAAAAACAACTTATCAACTGGATTCAGTTTTCTTTTATATTGTAGAGTAAGTTATATTAAAACTTATAGAATATTTGCTTGCTCACAACGCAAAGCCTTAGGGTTTTATAATTGCTAATACTGTTGAATAAGGATTTATTCTCTGGGATTAAACAATATAATATTATAAATTGAATGTATAGTAATATTATGAAAATACCTATCTATCATGACTATGAAGTCATGACCCTGATTTCCATTCTTCATACCAATTTGTAATAAAGTTATTATTCTTTACCCTCTCTTTTTTAAAACCAACCTTTGCTTATCTTTAAATTAATAACCACATTTACACAAATGTTTATTCCTCTCCTTGAGCAATTTATTCTCTTGTCTTGATGTTTGGATAATATTCCCCTTGTCAAGACTCAGCTTCTTCTCAGCAACTTTAAAAAAAATGACTTTGGCTATTTTTAATTTTCTGATGATTTTCCATGGACTTCTTAAAAAGTGTTACATGTACAAGCATATACGTATATTCATATGTATGTTTATTATATTATAGAGTAGAGTAATTTACTCTGAGAATAATGTAAATTTTTCTGTTTTCATTTAGAGAATAAGATAGGAATGGAATGATTTGAATAATTGACTAAGTCTGTACATTACTAAATGAGGAAATAAACAGCATGTGAATCCATTAACAGTTTTCTCAGTGTTCTAAAATTTGCTTTTCATTGAAATGAAAAGATTCAGTGGTATCTGGCTCAGAGGGAATAACCTCTGATTTCCAAAACATTGTTTTTAAATGTTGTTCTTCCTGTAGTAACATTTCTAAGGGTTTTTACATCTGAGGATATCTCTATTTCATATTCACATTTAACTGATAGAGTGGGAGTATAGCTACAGATCCATTTTTAGCTTCCTAATTCTTTTCTTTGAACTCTTAGAAAACATTACTCATTTGTCTTTTTATTGAAGAATTTTACGTTGATCTGATTCCCTTTTAATAACTGATTTTTTTTTTCTAGAATATTCTATATCTGATCTCCTTAATTTTCACCATAGTATATATGTGGATTTTTTTTGGCATGTGTTCAGTTTTGATTCTCTGAGAAATCACAATTTCAAAAGCTAACCTATCCACTTCCACCTGTTTCAGTCTGGGCCCCGTAGGCGTTGGGTGTGTGCTGTGTAACATCAAGGATGCTGCTGTCTATGGCAGGTGCTTGATATTGCTTTTTATAGCTCTGAGGTGGTAGCATGGTGGACAGTGATCCAATCAGGGCAACATGAAAAGAATAGTTTTTCACTGAAAAACTCCTTGCAACCGTGGCACTCAATCTTCTTCAGTGGTAGGTTATTATATCCTCCCACACCTGTGTCTCCCAGGCATTTCCCATTCTTGTGTCTTTTTCTGGGTTCAGTGTCTTCTTGTCAGACAGAATTCTGAAGTGTGAGACTCATTTGCATGGTAAATATAGATTCTTTTCAAAGTTATTATATTAAATTTATAATAGCCAAATTAATCTATCAAGTGTGTTACATTTCATCATTACAATTTTTTTTGTCTGTTACCTATCTTTTCTTTCCTGGAGCTATTGTCATCATTTAGGTTTTAATTCTTTCTCATGCGGATTATTGCAAAAAATTCTGAATTTGACTTTCCTTCTAACCTACAGGATGTCCCCAAAACATGTATACACACTTTAACAGCTGATAATTCACTTAATTTTCATTCCTTTTCAGGTTTAACTGATTTGAAATAATGGAGGAAGCCAGATTAAGCTTTGAACAAAGAAAATTTATTCTAAAGTGCTACTAGCCTTTTTTTTTAATGGGGATATATAACAGATAAAGTTTACTGTATAAAACTGGCAACAGTCTGCCCTAACTGGTTTGGCTCAGTGGATAAAGCGTCAGTCCCAGGTTTGATTCCGGTCAGGGGCATGTACCTTGGTTGTGGGCACATCCCTAGTGAGAAGTGTGCAGGAGGCAGTTGATCGATGTTTCTCTCTCATCAGTGTTTCTAACTCTCTATCCCTCTCTCTTCCTCTCTGAAAAATCAATAAAATATATATTTAAAAAAACAAACTGGCAACAGTCAATGAATTGAGGGCACACAAATACTGAACAAAATGATTCTTGATGTTTGTGATCCCATTGTTTCAATTTATCAGCAGTGTCTGGTCATTTATTTAAAAACAGGCATTGACAAAAACAATTATTAATTTCTGTAGATTCTTTTAAATTTTGGAAATGAATTGTATGTTCATAAACACTGACTTTATAATCATTCAAAGTGTATACTTTTTTGGGGACACCCTGTATATTTGGGGACACCCTGTAAACTTCCTCCAAATCATACTTCATATCATTATCACATTAATTTTCCTAAAGAAGGTATTTTTCTCACAGCACGAATCTATATAGAACCTTATTTCTAAGCCTTTTCCATAGTGAGGCAGATCTCAGTTTATATAAATAGACCGCTGTGGTTTCTGTCTGTGAGGACTTCCCCATGTTATTCCCTTCTGGAATTTCCTCGATCTGCTGAACTAATAATATTGGCCAAATAAAGTGCCAGCATCTTATAAAAACCTTTTCAGCTGTGACTCATTTTTCTCTCCATGTTTTATGGTACTAATTTATAACTTGCATAATAATTTCAATAAGAGTTATATTTTAAGTTAGGCAAGTTAATGTATGGTAATTAGATATAGGAATTCTCTTACTTTGGAGAGTGTTGAAATTTATGCATGTAAATGTTTCAAGTGAAACAACTTAATGCCACATTCTGTTTTTTAATCAGATTATCAGGTTATGATTAATTATTAGGTAAACTTAAAAGAATAATTACACTTAAGCGATGAAAAGAAATTTTTTTTATGAAAAGTATATAATAGTCATCTAGGTTCTAAGCACTTCCCATTAAGTAAATAAAGGACCTTAGCTGAATCACTAACTTTCCCTTGGGTGAAAAAGGAGTCGGCATTCTTTTATTTGTTATTTTACTCATTCATTCGTCAAATATCTATTGATGTGCCTGCTATATGCTAGGCGCTATGATAGAGTTGCTAGATTTATTAAGAGATGGAACTAATGGAACCAACTGCTGCAGGGGTTAAGAGCTGTAGCTGGGAAGATACTGAGAAGAATCCAAGCTAATAGGAAGGTGTTGGAATAAGGTCTTCCTTGACCTTGCTTATTGCACGAATTGTGGGAGTCCTTACTCCTTGATCCTGCTTGACCATGCCAATAAGTCCTTCTCTGCCAGGAACTGGACCTCCTTGGATACTGGGTATTAGATGGAGAAGGTGTGAGAAGTCGTGGGTATATAAAAGAGTCTTTACTGTAGCCCAAATAGCCATTGCTAACAAGGAGCCATCAGACAAAGCAATCCATAAAGCAGGCAGGCACACAAGTTAGTTACAGCCAACAGGAGCCATTACACACACAGCAGCCTTGCGTAGAAGCAGCAGCCTCCAACATAGGAGCTATACAAAGTAGCCCAACCAAGTAGCCATGCACTGGCTGGCCAATAGCACACTTCGTACCAACTTAGACAAAAGAGGCTTCTTGCCACAATAGTGACATCAGTGCTTGGGCTACAGATGGACACGCCTGCACAGTACATACAGTACAGTCGCTGTGTCCTTGCTTTTGGACCTGCTTGTGGTAAGTTGACCTTGGCAACTTGGCCTTGAACATCCAGCATACTCTGAACAGGGTTCCCACAGAAGGACTTAGTTCCTCTGTTCCTGCTCCTGCTTTCTGTTCTATAGAAATCCTGTTTGGCGGAACCTACAGGATATCAGCTGGAAAAGGAGAACTAGACACACAAACAGGAAAGAAAGCTGGGTTGATCGGAGCTGAGGCATACTATCTCCTCTCCAAGAATAGGCTGTGCCTTTTCATTTGTACTTTCTTTGACTTTTATTTTTATTTTTGTAATGTTCTGTCTCTTGATTTCTTTGATTCAGTAATCTCCTCGCCCCCCCCCCCCTTTTTCATTCATTTAAGCACTGGAAGCCATATTATCATTTTTAACTGTATCCCATAAATTTGTATATGTATGTTTTTAGTATTGCCAAGTTATTAAAAACTTCATTGTGCCTTTATTTTCTTTAATATTTTATTGTTTGTCATGGGAGAGGGTTTAATGCCTGGACAGTTTACACAAGAATGGACAGGGTGAAGGAAGTTAACAAGGGATGATGAAGCATTTTAGGATTAGCATAACAGTGAACATCTAAGACTTCTGCGCCTGAGCTGGCAGGGAGGTAGTTAATCAAACAAGAGCTGTGACTGTCTCTGTTGGAGGGACTGCCTGACAAGAGCTGCTGCAGTTGGGGTTTTGGCGTAGGAGAGGGACAGTGCCATCCTGCAGCCCAGCCAGGAGGGAACTCAGAAGCAAATAGCTCAGGAAAAGAAATGCTCCCTAGCCTCTGGCTGAACTAAAGGACTCTAGAAGAGAAGGGTCCTTTATTACGAAACAAGATCAGCCTCTGGTCACAGAGCTGAGTAGAGAAGACCTAGAGAAATGAGGTGGAAGGGTAGTACTCAGCACAGCTTTCATTTTCATTGCATCTCAAAGCAAATGCATATACCATATCATTTCACTCCTGGACACTTCAGTATGCCTCCTAATAAAGAATTTTCATCTTCTGTAACTACCATGTTAACACGCTTCACTGAAGAAATAATAATTCCTTAGTTTAATACAAGTTCACAAACAAATTTCCTGTCTACAACTATACTTTAATAGTTCAGTTGAACTCAGATCCAAACAACTGCTACATACTGTGTATGAATGTTATATCTCTCTAAGTCTAGAATGCCCTTCCCTTCCTTATATCATGGATTTTAAATCACATGCTGGCTAGTTGAAGTGAGTATTTCATAGGTGAAGCTGAATTCTTTATACTATATCGTATCAAGAGGCACATACGCCCTAGTTCAGTGGATAGAGCATCAGTCTGTGGACTGAAAGGTCCCAGATTTGATTCTGGTCAAGGGCACATACCTGGGTTGTGGATCTGATCCCTGGTAGGGGGCATGTAGGAGGCAGCAGATCAATGATGTTTCTGTTTCTCTCTCCCTCTCCCTTCCTCTCTGAAATCAATAAAAATATATTGATTTTAAAAAAGAAGCACAATATGACTGTTCATCTCACTTTGCATGATGCTAATTGATCAGTGATTTCTAATGGTGACAGTCTTATTCTCAGTGTAAATTTCCATATCAATCTTCTACCTGATAGTTTTAATTGATTTTTTTAAAATAAGATGTAAAAACTTCTAATTCTCCAATGTCTTCTGAAATTATTTGCTGAAGTTTTATTTAGAAGAGCTATCCCACCTTCACTAGGAATATGAATTTACCATGAAGTAAAATTCATAGCAGAAAGCCAGGATAAAAGCTTAATTTTAAAAATCAATTTCTAGAGTAATGAATTGGCCTCCTAGCAATCTCCAGTGCTGTATAATGAATTTCTTTTAATATTTTTTTCTCTTTGTCACCCCCTGCATTCATTATTTTACTCATGACTTTTAAATGAGGTGAAATTCACATAACAGAATTAAGCATTGTAAATATTATGGGCAGCATTAGATCTTTTAATGTGAGATTGTGTTATACTCTAGTCTTTTAACTAAATTTCCACTTTTATGGCAGCTCACAGAACAACAGCATCATTCCTCTGGCCAACTTATGGAGCAGATAGCCTGTTAAATATACTTACCTAGAAATAAATGTAGTTTTAGTAATATACCATTTTAATATAATCTAGTTTTTAAAAATTGCCATTTTGTTTCATATACCCAGGTTATATATGAATAATGGCTTTCTGTCAAAGAAACGGGATACAGACAAAGCTAAAGGTCCTCGGGACATTGATGTCTGAGAGTCATGTACCCCTCTTTCTATGGGTAACTACTGGGTTTGGTGTTAATCAATATTACAGTATCTAATCTAATAAAAGAGAAACATGCAAATTGGTGTCACTCTGCTACACCTAAGCCACTCCCACCAGCCAATCAGAGCACCTACATGCAAATTAACCCACCCAAGATGGTGGCTGGCAACCATGGAACTGGGGCAAGCAGAAGGCTTATGTGCCCTGGTGATGGAGGAAGCCTAGTTTCCCACCTGCCCTGGCCGGCTGTGGCCTCCGCTCAGGGCAACAATGTTTCAATTATAGAAGATAAATAAATCCCAGATACCTGCTTCCAGCCAGCCTGCTGGGAGCTTGGGTCACTGGGGGCTGTGGCCAGCCTGCAAACAGCCATCAGCCCCTCACCCAGGATGGCCACATCCTCATGGAGTGATCCTGCTGGGGGCCTGTGGCCAGCCTTCCAACAGCTACCAGCCACTCATCCAGACTGGCCACACCCTCATGGGGTGAGGGCCTCTGCTGGGGGGCTTGGCTAGCCTGCAAACAGCCATCAGCCACTCACGCAGGCTGGCCATGCACCCCAGCAGGATCCCCCTCCCTGAAGGGGGTGTGGCCAGCCTGCAAACAGCCCTCAGCCCCTCACCCAGGCTGGCCGGGCACCCCAGTGGGACCCCCACCCTGATCTGGGACACTCTTCAAGGCAAACCAGCCAGCCCCCACCCATGTACCGGGACTCTATCCTATATAATAAAGGGTAATATGCAAATGGACCCTAACAGCAGAACCACTGGAAATGACTGGTCACTATGACACACACTGACTACCAGGGGGCAGACACTCAATGCAGGAGCTGCCCCCTGGTGGTCAGTGCGCTCCCACAGTGGGAGCTCTGCTCAGCCACAAGCCAGGCTAATGGCTGCCAGTATAGCAGTGGTGGTGGGAGCCTCTCCCGCCTTCTCAGCAGCGCTAAGGATGTCCTACTGCAGCTTAGTTTTGCTCCCCACTGGCAAGTGGACATCCCTTGAGGGCTCCTGGGCTGCCAGAGGGATGTCTGACTACCCAGCTTTGGCCTGATCCCCCAGGAAGGTAGACATCCCCCGAGGGGTCCCAGACTGCAAGAGGGCATAGGCTGGGCTGAGGGACCCCCTCCCCCCCGCCAGTGCACAAATTTTTATGCACCGGGCCTCTAGTATTAAAGCTATGAAATTCTCAAGGCATATAACAACCAATAATATACATTTTAAACGAAAGCTTCTTTTCACTTGCTAGCTTCCTCTCGGTTTTTCTTTTAGAAAGATACAATAATAGCTTCCAATATCATTTTCTGTACATCAACTCAGCATACTCTCCTCAATCTCTCTCAGCTTTGGCTTTCCTTTGTCTACTAGTCACCAGCAATTTTGCCTTCTATTTTAGGTCTTCAACATTTCTGATTTAAACAGTTTATTGGGTAATTAGCACATACTTGTCCTGGTTGACCTCTGCTTTAAATAAAATACTTTTAATTGAAACTAAGCTAAATAAAATGAATGTTAAAACATGATGCTTTGGTTTCCTTTGATCCACGTGCTAATTTGGTATGAAAAAGAATAGTTATTACCAGGTTCAGATCTAAGTTCTGTTTGTTTGCTAATAACTGGTTTTTGGGCAATAAAACAAAACAATAAAGCAGCAAGTCCTAGGGAATGGTCTTCCAGAAATTCTATGTAGATTTCTCAACTCTTTGAACTCACCAAACTCATAGTATTTTCTTTACTTCTTTTACTCCCTACCCTGCCATTTTCCCCCACAATTGTATCAGAAGTTCACTTCTGGATAGACATAATTTAATGCAAATACGTCAAAATTTTGACCATTCTGATTATGAATACTTGGGACAGGAGGCAGTTAAACTTAAATTAATCAGAACTCTAGCTTCCAAGTGATGGAAAATCTAGTTCAGACTGGCTTGGGCCTAGAAAGGGCACTTACTGGCTCACATTACTGAAAAAGTGTTCATGTGGGTTCAGTTCCAAGAAACTCGAAAGGATGCAATCAGGACCCGGTTACATATATATTGTATGTGTAATACATATAATTATTATAAATAATCTGAAAGAGCTGCTTTACTGAAACTGATATACCACATGTGTGTGTTTACATACTTGTGCACACATGTATGCATATATGTATACACACATATGCCCTGCTCTTCTGTCTGTTCTCACTATTTTTCATAGAGACCCTGTCTTTATTGTCACAAAATGACTGCACAATTCTATTGCATTTTGTTTGGCCACATACCCTTCCTTGAGTCATCTTCTGTGGTCAGGAAAATGGAATGCTTTAAGTTGACACTAATTTCTGGAGGTCAGTTGAGTCAATTCCACCTGAACTTTATGGACTAAGAATTAGGAAAGGCTGTTTCCACTCCAGAGCTTTATTAGGAAAGAGATTGCACTATAGCAGCAGGGTTGAGTAGTTATGCTGGAGACCTTATGGCACACAAAGCCTGACAGATTTACTGTCTGCAGCTTTACTGAAAAACTTGCTAACCTCTCATCTCATTGTTGCTTGAATTTCCTTTTGTGACAAAAATTCTTTCTGAGAACCATTTTCTAAAAGATCTAATTATACATATAAATATAACTACTTCCATGTGTCATCCATTTTACTTGCCTAAAATAACATCCCACTTAGAAAACTATTTCAGTAAAAACACAGAAATTCTGGATTCACACCTAAATCACACCAAATTAGACTGGTTTTTCTTATCTAAAAGATATTCTTTGCATAAAAGTTAAGTTTTAAAATATCCTATAACCTTTTCCTCCAGCAGCTTCATAGATAAGATTTTCTCTGAATACTCTTAGCTTTTTAATGACAAGATGAACTTTAAAGTCAAAAGTACATGCTTCAGCCCTAGCTGGTTTGGCTCAGTGGATAGAGCATCCACCTTCGAACTAAAGGGTCCCCAGCTCAATTCCAGCACATGCCTGGGTTGCGGGCTCAATTCTCATTAGGGGGCATGCAGGAGGCAGCCGATCAGTGATTCTCTCTCATCATTGATGTTTCTGTCTCTCTCTCCCTCTCCCTTCCTCTCTGACATCAATAAAAATATATTTTTAAAAAGTACATGGTACACTCAACTGTATTTACTCATTAAAAAAAAAAAAGCTTTTCTTAAGATAGTCAATTTACTAAAGATATGACTGTTCCGCCTCAATAGTTCTACCCAAAATCATACAGTTTAGATGTTGTAATTTACTCGTGGTGCTTTTAGCTATATTTGAATTATAAATAATACTTACTTTGATATTTTTAGCTTAAAATTATGTAACACATGTTACTACTGCTATGAATCTTCTCTGTACTTCATCCTGTTAGAATATGCAAAATACCTACATTTATTTTTATATTTAGGGTTATTTTACATTATTTTTTATGAAAATTTTGTGAAAATCTTTAGGTAGTGGATTATGTTTTTAAAATATTGCAATATATTTTTCTGTCTTCTGTGATATATTTTTCCCACTTACAAATTTATCACAGGTTATACTACAGCTCGCCTAATTTTTCATTTTTTCTTTACATTTTTTTGTCATCTTTCATAAGTCATTCACTTTTTGAGACTCAGCTGGATGGTGTTTTTACTCTGTTCGTTTGTTATTGCTGAACTTACAGCCCTTTACTTGATAGCCTCCAGACCACTGTGCAGTAGAAATATGACGGGAGACACAAAAGGGAGCCCTATATGCCATCTTCAGTGTTCTAACAGCTACTTTGAAATAAGTTCAAAGGAAGAGTTGAGTTAATTTTAATACATTTTATTTAACCTGGCATATCCTGAATATTAGCATTTCGGCATGTAATTAAAATATTAATTTGATATTTTACTCCCTTTTTTCTTAAGTCTTTGAAATCCAGCTTCTATTTGACACTTACTACACATCCTAGACCATTAGGGCTTACTTGAACTCTTATTTGAATTTTAAGTATTCTCTAGTTCTTAATTTTTATTTTTTAAAATAAATATTGTTGAAAGTATTACATGTCCCTTTCCCCCCTTGCCCTCTCCCATCTCCCTCCCTCCCAGGGCTTCACCACCCTGTTGTCTGTGTGTGGGTTATGCATATGCATATAAGTTCATCAGGTGCTCTCTTCCTGCCCCTCTCCAGCCTCCCCTGCCTTCCCTCTGAGGTTTGACAGTTCTATGTTTCTGGGTCTATTTTCATTCATCAGTTTATGTTGGTCATTACTCTCCTAAATGAACTTCTTGAAAAGTTTAGTACCTTTTCAGATTACAGGTAAATAGAATCTTGCTTAAATCATTTAAGTTTGGGTGTTCTTGTTCTATAAAATAACTGTGAAGACAGTGCAGATTAGTCACATTAGCCTAATTTAATGGATAAAAATCCACAAAATCTTTTAGATAAACAAAATTATTATTTGCGAATCCTGCTTAGCCCAAGATTAATAAATATTTAAACACCACATATTCCCTTCCAGAGATGTTGTTTTATATAAGAGATTATAGACAAATTTTATGTTGGCTTTATTACTTAGTTGATTTAGTTTGAAGATGTGTTAAGTATTATTTATTGCATCCTCTGATTTAAATAGATAATTCAATTTTGACCTAAAGGGTAATCTAATTCATTTTGATAATATACTTTTATTTTCTTTTAGATTCAGTTTTACTTCAATGTGTACATTTATGTATATTTATGTGTGTCTCAAAATTATTTTAGCAGCATTACTATTTTATATATAACGGTAATAGAAATAAAAATGCCTAAATTTGAGCTCATAGCCTAAAACTCTGCCTTTACAAATGACCTTATATCAATAAAGTTTATTTAATGATGATTTATTTAATGACAGTAGCCATAATATTAAATTATCATGCTAAAAGGATACAGTGCTCTCATAGAAAATATGGATGTGACAACTGTTAGAACAAAGAGAAGGAATCCTTAACTGGGATTATAAGCAGTCTGTGGAGAAAATTAGGGTCATGGATAGCAGGTAAGAGAACAGGACTTCCTGGTTTTATCTCTTGTCAGTTCTTTGACAGTTTTAGGAACCTGTTAAAGAAGATATTTCCCTTCTTAACCACTGTTTATTAATAACTGATTCTAGAGACAGGATGTGCACAGGTCTCATTGGATTCTTGAAGTTTTGTTTTCTATTTGAGAGGCCCTAGACATTCCATGTATCAGAGCTTCTGTTAATGTGTAGATATAAAAACAAATACATATATATTGGTCTTGAGTATAAGATCTTTAGCATGGTTTTCCAATATATACAGGGTAGGGCAAAAGTAGGTTTACAGTTGTAATATTCTAATCTAATAAAAAAGTAATATGCAAATTAACCCTCACTCTGTTATACATACCCATGCCAAACAACCAATCAGGAGCAAATATGCAAATTAACTCAAGATGGTGGCAGCCACAGAGCTGGAGTTGCCCTGGGCAATGGAGGAAGCCAGGGCCCTGTGGGCCCTGAGATCTACTCAAGGCTACAAAGTTTCAATTATAGAAGATAAACAAACCCCAGATACCTGCCAGGCTGGGACCTTGGGTTGCCAGGGGCAACCCAGGCTTTGAGCAGGAGACCAAGGCAACAAAGTTTCAATTATAGAAGTTAAATAAATCCTAGACACCTGTTTCCAGCCAGGCACCCCAGTAGGGACCCAAACCCTGAAGGGGCTGTGGGCAGCCTGCAAACAGCTATCAGCCCCTCACCCAGGCTGGCCAGGCACACCAGCAGGTGGACATGCCCGAGAGGTCCCAGACTGCGAGAGGGCACAGGCGGAGCTGAGAGACCCCCCCACCCCCGAATGCACAAATTTCTGTGCACCGGGCCACTAGTAAGTAATATAATAATTAATACATAATAATACAATAATCAACTATTTTCATACTCACAACTGTAAACCTACTTTTGCCCACCCAGCATACTAATATTTTTCAAATTAAATGTCCATTTACATTTTATTTCAAAGCCATTATTCTGCTCTCTTTATAATAGGGGAGTGGGAGTGTAGCTATTTCACTCTCTTTATGTTGGCTTATAGAGTGCCATTCTTTTAACTTTTCTTACTGTATTGACTACTGTTTCTCAATATAGTTCCTCTTTCTAAATGCCTATCCCCTATTCTCAGTTCCCACTCTCTTACCACTTAAACATTAGTGAACTTCAGAATTCCCTTTCTGTGTATTTAAATTTCATAAATGTGGCCAGTAATAAAATAAGAGTATTTTAAAACAGGTTAGAAGAACAAAAGGTTTTAATAATGTTGTATGTATTTTAATATATGAATGATTTATGTTACTTTTCAATAAATATATTATTCTTTTAGAATTCAAACCTGATTCATCAGAAAGTGTCTCCTCCTAATGATCGACAAGGATCTCCAATATTATCATTCATTGTTCTTGAACAATTTAATGCCATTCGCTTAGTACAGAGTGTTCACCAGTCTCTTGCCGCTCTCAGCAAAGTCATCAGAGGAACGACCTTACTGAGTTCAGAAGTACAGAAATTGGCAAGCGCTTTATTAAACCAAAAGGTAAGCCAATGCTAAGTATATGTTTTCACTTCATTATTTTATAATTCACCCTTCCATCATGTGCATATTTTTCAGATGTGTCATAATTAATAGAAACAGCATATCCAAGTTGAACTAGCTTAAGCCATGTTGGAATTAATTGGCTCATTTAACTGAAGAACCCAAGGTAACTGTCATTAAGTCACCTTAATGAAGGAGCTTAAAATCGTCATTAGGATCTCAGCTTGTATATATCTACCTATCTAGTCATAGTGTGTGTGTGTGTGTGTGTGTGTGTGTGTGTGTGTCTATTTCCTCCATGTTGATTTCACTTTGGGGCAGGTCTTCTATATAGTTCATGATGGATTTTATCAGCCTGAGTCTTATGACTTCTGAGCTCCATGTGAACAAAAAGAACATCCGTTTCGTCATAACTCAAGCAAAAATATTAGTATTAGCTTTGATCCAATCTGTGTACCTTATGTTTTATGTCTGATTTGGGGGGCAGGGTGTGCACAGGTCTCAATGCTAGGGCTTCAGCCAAATGCCTCTCCCAGGAGCTGAGGATGAATTCAGCTTCATCTGTAACGCTTATAAGAAAGGGAAGGATGGTTCCCAGTAGAAAATCAGGCTACTTTTGGCAGAGAAAAAGGAAATCACCATGTCTCTTGCTGACCATTTTAAATGTAAAATCCACATGTTTCAGATTTGTTGGATAGAACCAAAATCTTTGTAGTAGATCAACTTTAGCTACTTGGAGAATATAAACTTCACAGAATTGGGTATCTGGAGAAGATTTCACTAGGGCTCCATAAGAGTCTAGAAAGGAAACAGTTGTGTGTTTTCTCCTGCTGTTTACTTCATTATGCAGAAACCTCTGATCATCAACCTGAAAGACCTTCTCTGTTTAAATACGAAATACAGCCTTTGTAGAACTTCCTACACCGTCTCATCCATATGAAGAAGTTTTCTTCCTTAGTTTGGACTGCTGTAACAAATTACCATAGATTGGGTGGCTTAAACAACAGAAGCTTATTGTTCATAGTTCTGGAGGCTGGGAAATCCAAAATCAGGCTTCCAGCTCGTCTAGTGCCTGGTGAGGCCCGCTTCCTGGTTTGCTGATGGCCATCTTCTTGCTATGTCCTCACAGAGCACAAGGGAAAGCGGAACAAGCTCTCTCCTGCCTCCTCCTCTCCTCCTCCTCCTCCTCCTCCTCCTCCTCCTCCTCCTCCTCCTCTTCTTCTTTTTAAATGTATTTTATTGCTTTTTACAGAGAGAAAGAGAGAGAGATAGAGAGCTAGAAACATCGATGAGAAACATCGATCACCTGCCTCCTGCACATGCCCTTCTGGGGATGTGCCCGAAACCACGGTACATGTCCTTGATCGGAATTGAACCTGGGACCCCTCAGTCCGCAGGCTGATGCTCCATCCACTGAGCCAAACCAGTTAGGGCAGCCTCTTCTTTTGAACACACTAATCAGATCAGAAGAGTTCCACCCTATGACCGAATTACTTTTGAAAAACCTCATTTCCAAATAGCATGAAGAGCTTCAACATAGGAATTTTGGGGTATAGAAACTGTCAGTCCCTCACAATATCTAATTATTTTCCTTATATACAAAAGACCTGCTCTAACAACCTTATGTTCCTTTTTCTTTTGCCTTGAAATAAAATCAGCTTTGCATTATTAGTTTTCCCTTTGTATGTAGATTACTACTACTGTTGATCAAGTGTGACTTTCAAAATATTGTACCATATTATATTACAAATTATGATTAATCTGATTTTAATTTGAAAGTAGGCATATTATCAGTCATGAGAGCTCTTTGATACACCGAAGAAACCAGTGGGAAAGCATTCTGAGACTTTGAGGAACTTTATATTAACTAATTTAATCACCACAATAAAACTAATAGATGGTACTACTGTTATCCCAATTTTATTGTGAGAAACCTGAGGCAGAAGGATGTTAAACAACATAGCCAGACTCACACAAAGAATGGTTGCAGAGTCAGGATTTGAACCAAGGCAGGTCTGTTATCATAATAAATGTAAATTATTTAAATTTATACCAAAAGAAAATACTCATGAGAGTCTGTTTCTTTAAAATGAAATAATGCTTTATAAGGGTAAATTGCTTGGTATAGAATAATTAAAAGAATCTAATCTAATAAAAGAGTAATATTAAAATCGATCATTTCTACGGGACACCTAAGCCACGCCCACCAGCCAATCAGAGCGGCTGTATGCAAATTAACCCAGCCAAGATGGAGGCCGGCAGTCACGGAGCTGAAGTAAGCAGGAGGCTTCTGTTGCATCAGGAGTAAACTGTCTGCAGGCTGGCTGGGCTTCTCCCGGCTCCAGGCAACATTGTTGCAACATAGTTGCAATTATAGAAGCCTCGGAGCTGAAGCAAACAGCAGGCTTCCCTTGCACCAGCGATGGAGGAAACTGCCTGCCTAGAGTCTACTAAGGCAACATTCTTTCAATGATAAAAGCCAACAGGAGGCTTCGTTACCTGCCTAGGCCTCAGCTTAAAGGAACAGTGTATCAATTATGGAAGATAAATAAACCCCAGAAACCTGCTTCCAGCCAGCCTTGCTGAGACGTTGAGTTAATGGGAGCTGTGGGCAGCCTGAAAACCTGAAAACAGCCCTCAGGCCTGCACCCAGGCTGGCCACACCCCAGTGGGGTAAGAGACCCCACTGGGGGACTTGGCCAGCCTGCAAACAGCCATCAGCCCCTCACCCAGGCTGGCCAGGTACCCCAGTAGGGACCCAAAACCTGAAGGGACTGTGGGCAGCCTAAAAGCCTGAAAATGGCCCTCAGGCCCGCACCAAGGCTGGCCACACCCCAGTGGGGTGAGGGATCCCACTGGGGGCTTGGCCAGCCTGCAAACAGCCATCAGCCCCTCACCCAGGCTGCTCAGGTACCCCAGTAAGGACCCAAAACCTGAAGGGACTTTAGGCAGCCTGAAAACGCCCCTCAGCTCCTCACCCAGGCTGCCCAGACACCCCAGTAGGGACCCAAAACCTGAAGGGGCTGTGGGAAGCCTGAAAATGGCCCTCAGCCCGTCACCCAGGCTGGCCACACTCCAATGGGGTGAGGGTCCAAACTGGGGTCTGTGGGCAGCCTGTAAACAGCCATCATGCCCTCACCCAAGCTGACCAGGCACACCAGCAGGTGGACATCCCCAGAGGGGTCCCAGACTGTAAGAGGGCGTAGGCCAGGCTGAGGGACCTCCCAAGTGCTCACATTTTTGTGCACTGGGCCCCTAGTAACAATTATATAAGAATATGCTATACAGTGAAGTATAGTAAAATTCAAGTTAATCCTGTTCTACCACTTAGTAGCTGTGTGACTTTGTGCAGTCCCTTAAACCTCTCTAAGTTTACTTTTTTCATTTGTAAATTAGAATAGCAAAGGTACCCACCTCATGGGACTGTTGTGAGAATTAAATTAAATTATGAGGGTGCAGATGGCCAGCACCCTACAACTGTTAGCTGTTTTTGTTATTGTTACATTGGGGAATTTTATTGTGTAAAGAATAGCTCTTAGAGTATTCATCTGGTAGTATTGTGCAAAATGATTTTATAGATGTAGGGACATCATGTAGATTACTCTGTTCATCTCAACAGGTGGTTAGGACATGGAATGAGTAGTTCAAGAGGGTTCTGTAAGATATTAATGAAGAATATAAAAGGTAATTGGAAAACCCTTTTTTTGTTTGTTTCACTTCTGTCAATGATTCTGGGTGACCTTTAACGTAAGCATTTGAAAAAGTGAATAATTTAACTTTAAATTATTTTCTTTGATCGTAATATAATGTGTCTTACATTAAATCATATTGAAAGATACCAAAGAACTAAATGGGCTTTGTTATAAGAAATACTTTTCTTGATTAAGCCAAAGTATATTTTAGAAAGAGGTCATTGATGTTTAATTCTTTATAACATATCTTCCTCTTCCCTTGACCCTTTAAGATCTGTTAAATATTTCCATATTTGGCATAGCAATAGGATCTAATGACTTATTTCTTAATTAAACTATGTTTATGTAAGATGTAGACAATATCATTATCAATTTATTAAATTATATATTATACATTACACTTTGAAATAAGAAATGCAGCCTCTGAAATACTATTTTTTAAACATTTTTATAATTTGCATGAAAATGAATTTGTTAAATTTCTTTCAAAAGATGAAAAATGTGTTTTGCAAAGCACATTTCAATTATGTCATAGATAGTGTTTTTGGAAATATATCAGGGTGTTTGGGGAAACTCAAATGAGATTAGGCTGACTTTAAGACAATATCAGTAAAATAGTTTCTGATATTTCACTTTCTAATGAGTTTTACCAAAAACTGTGAATCCAGTGCTGTCCCATTTATTTTACAATAAAAGTTTAATGTTTTACGTAGCATAATGCTCTCTAGCTCCATCCATGCTGTTGCAAATGGTAGGAGTTCCCTCTGAAATAAGTCAGAGAAAGATAAATATCATATGCTCTCACTCATTTGTGGATTATAATGAACAACATAAACCAATGAACAAAAACTGATGTAGAGACAGAGAAGCATCGATCAGATGCTCAAAACTCAGAGGGAAGGTAGGGGCAGATGGGGGTAAGTGGGAGAGATCAACCAAAGGACTTGTATGCATGCATATATAAGCATAAGCAATGGACGTGGACAACAGGGAGTGAGGGTGAGGGTGAGGGCAGAAGTGGGGGGATGAGAGGACATTGCGGGGATAAGATCACATTTGTAATATCTTAATCAATAAAGGGAAAAATAAAAATAAAAAAGGAAAAAAAGTTTAATGTTTTGTTAAATTTGTCACAAGTTCGATATTTTCTGATATGAATCAATGTAATTTAGAAAGTAGTTCAATACTTGATATTTTCTTTACTGTGTCTGAAATGTGTGGAGAAAAGGGAGCCCTGGTACACTGCTGATGGGAATGCAGACTGGTGCAGCCATTCTGGAAAACATTATGGAGTTTCCTCAAAAATTAAATACGGAAATGCCATTTGACCCAGTGATCCCACTGCCAGGGCTATATACTGAGAAACCTGAAACACCAATCAGAAAGAATGTATGCACTCCTATGTTCATAGAACCACTATTTACAGTAGCTGAACAGCCCAGGTGCCATTCAGTAGATAAGTAGACAAAAAAGCTGTGGTACGTTTATATCATGGAAGACTATGCAACAGTAAAAAAGAAGAATATCTTACACTTTGAGACAGCATGGAGGGACCTGGAGAGTATCATGCTGAATGAAATAAGTCAGTCAGAGAAAGACAAGTATCACATGATCTCACTCATATGTGAAATCTAAGTAACAAAATAAACTGATGAACTTAGTGGATCCAGAGACACAGCAGCATGAAACAGAGTGCAGAATCTCGGAAGGAAGGTGGGGGAAGGTGAGTGGGTGGAAGGAGATCAACCAAATACCTTGTATGCATATATGCATAACCCATGACCACAGACAATAGGGTGGTGAAGGCCTGGGGCAGGTGGCAGGGGCGGATGGAGAGGGGAGTTGGGAGGAAAGGGGACCTATAATACTTTCAACAATAATTATTTTTTAAAAAAGAAAAAGAGGTTGGCTTACCTGCCAGCTTAACCACTGCCTGAGGCTCTGTCCTGGTCATGTAAGTCTGTGGGGCCTTGTCAGGGACTGGCCAGCTTCAGTCTACAGTGGCCAGTCCCCGGAGGTCTGGGAGCTCCAAACTGGATCCAAAGGGCGGCCTTGCTGGACTGAGTGGCAGAGTTGTGACCTGGCGAGGCCAGACTAGTCTGATTTCCAGTGGCCTTCTCTTCTGCACCGTGGGCAGGGGCTAGGTGGGGTCTCAGGTTTGCCCATGACTTGGCTCAGTGTCCTTCCTCGTTGCATTTAAGTCATCGGCCCAGAGGAGGCTTAGCCCTGCCTTACCCTCAGCAGGAGGACCGGTACTTCGGTTAGGATTTATGAGAGTGATGCTAGGAGCCGAAAGGCCTCCTTCCGGGATCGCGACCTTGGCCTGATCTCACTTTCGTTTTTGATTTTGGTCTCCTCGTTTCTATTATTAGAGACTTAATGGCTAAGATAACGAGGTCTTTTGAGGGGGAGTTGCAAACCTGTGTCTATTTTTCAAAGTTTATGGCATATGTCCGGGGCTCATTGGGATAGACACTGGATGTTCAGAAGAAGGGTTCCCTCTAGAAGGTAGGGTCTAAGGTGATAACTTTCTATAAGGCCTCTGTGAGGAGGGAGAGTAAGAGAGCTGGGTGTTTGTTGCGGCCCTGAGGTGATTTATTATTTTTCATAGTTGACCACCTTACTAGTATGAGCAGCCTCTTTGAGTCCGGCAATGACACAGGTGATCATTTGGCTACAGAGCTGGTGCCCTGGAGAATCATCCTGATAGTCCCATCTCAGGTCAGTTTGAGGTACTGCTTCAGCATGCACTGGGTTGGCCACCTTGTCCTGTCTATGGAGGCCATGGGCATGGTCCTAAGCTACTAGCCCGATGTGTTCTTTCTCCTCTGGGGTGAGAGAGGAGGACAGGATGTCATAGATGTCGTGCCAGGTCAAGTCATAGGAGTGGGTCAGGTCAAATTCCTTGGGAAAGGTGGTCGGGTTGGTGGAGAAAGACCCAAGACACCTCTCAATCGGTGCAAAGTTGGACATGGAAAATGGGATGTATTCCTGGACAATACCCAGTAGTTCCTGCTACTTCCCTCAAGGGTGGAATGGGCGTGGGAATAGAAGTGGCTGTTGAGGAAGCCAGCCTTTGGGTGCCCGAGATTGAGTGGTAGCTGGGGAAAAGTCTGTATTGGAGCTCTTATTCTCAGAATTTGGGCTCTCGGGGGCCTGGGGAGAAGGTGGTTGCTAGTTAGGAGGTCTGGGTTTTCGGAATCTACATCAGGTGAGGGAGGGGACATGTAAGGGGGTGAAGGTCTGTGGTCTGCTGGGTCAAAAGTAGATTCAGATCAGAAATGTTGGGGGTATGATGTTTTGTGTGAAGAAGAACTGATGGGTAGAGCAGGACTGATAGGGAAAGGGTGGGGACTGAAGGGTGAAAAAGGCTGGATGTAGGGAATCTGTGACCATTTTCCATTGCGGTGACAGCAATTCTCTAAATTGTGCCATGCGGCCCTAGCCGGTTTGGCTCAGCAGAAAGGCATCTGCCACTAAAGGGTCCCAGGTTAAATTGCAGTCAAGGGCAGGCACGTAGGTTGCAGGCTTGATCCCCAGCCCTGGTTGGGACGTATGTGAAAGCAACCAATTAATGTGTCTCTCTCACATCAATGTTTCTTTCTCTGTATCTCTTCCTTCAACTCTCTCTGAAAACCAATGGGGAAATATCCTCAGGTGAGGATTTTAAAAAAACAATAATAAATAAATTGTGCAATGTGTTAAAATTGAAAGTGCTGTTTTCAGTCCATTGAAACTTATTATCTAGTTTATGTTGTAGCCAAACAGTGTCACAAAAGACAATGAGATGCTTGAGCCCCATCTCCCCCATGAGTGTGCAGTGGGAGTGTAGTGTGGCCCACAGCAGAGGGAGGGTAAGTGACTGGCCACACATCCAAAGGGGACTGTTTAGGGCAGGCATCCCCACTGCTAAACAAATCACCACGAGAAATGAGGGGTGGCCTCCGGACTGGGCATCCCCAATCCAGAAGGACCCAAAGTCGAATGGCTGAGGAGTCTTCTGGCCTAGCGCTAGGACTTTTGAGACGAGAGGACCTTTGAGAAGTCAGTGAGAGTGAGTGGGCAGGAGACTGGAGACGAGGGACATTGTGGAAAACTGGCCCGTGTGGGAGGGAGGGTCAGCAGTGAAAAAGGAGAGGTTCCCGATCTGGCATCCTCCTTGGTTGGTTCAGGAGGGCCCACAAGGGAGGGAGCCTGACCAAGGCCTGCGATCGTGTCACCCCTGGTAGGTTTTGGAGCTAAGTCTGGTTTGAGCTGCCACTGCCTAGCAGGGTTACCACAGCCAGGGCAATGGCTCCCCTTTCTTGTGGAGCCCTCTCGGGTTTCGGCACCAAATGTTAGGGTCCCTTGAAGGAGGAATGCATGAGGCCCAAAGGGTAAAGAATTACGAATTTGTTAGGTCATCTGGATACCAGATGAGCTGAGCCCCAAAATGATGCCAGCACCCAGGGACAGGGAGTCAGAGATTGTAAAGGATTCCAGCCGGGCTTTCCTGGTTCTTTGGAAAGATCCGGATCCTGGGAAGGTCTGGAGGGGAAGGATAATGGTCTTAGCAAGTGGAATGTGGTCTCAGAGAAAGGGAATCAGTTGTGAAGTGGTCTAAAGGCCAGTTCCCAGAGGAGAGGGTATTGATTCAATTATTTGATCAGACCTAACAAGTAAATGCTTAGAACAGTGCCTACACCTGTAAGCGCTGCAGGAGTGCTTGCTGTTGTTATCCTTCTCGTGCAGGTCCGCATTGGTCCCTGCCTGCATTATAGCAGCTTCCAGGCTTCCCTGACTGCAGTTTCAGTCCCCTAAGCCTGCTCTCCCTAGTTCACTAGGGTAATCGTTTTAAAACCCAAATCTGATTGTGTCACTTTGCTGGGGAAAGCTTAATTCAAGATAGCATTGCTTTCCAGTTTAAACTCCTTAGGACAACAATCAAACACTTCTTGGTCTGGTCCTTAAATCATCAGCCCAGGTCCCTTGTGTTTTCTTTACTTGTGTGCTGTTGAGGGTCGTTAGAATACACTCGGCCTAATTTATGCCAGCTGGGACTCAGTGCGAGGGCAGGAGCCAGCTCTGGGCGTGCTATCAGTCAGAGACTGAACACCATCCAGTCTGCTTCTCCTGCCCACTGTTAAGGGGATGGGTTTCATGATGTCAAAGGCCCACCCAGATGTGATGTAACTTCCTGTAATTCGAGTATTTAATAAACAGCTTTCGGAGCTGGCTCTCTCTGGTGTCTGCCCCTCTAGAGGGCAGGCACCTCACCCAGCCCAAGCTTTTAATCTATTTTATGTCTGTCTTTCATTATTTCCTTAATCTCGAAAGCACCTCCTAGATTGCAGGAACCAGTTCTAATCTCCCCCTCCGTGCTGGATGCGGAGGAGGGGGACGCCAAGGGGCACAGAGTAATAGTGTGCCTTCCTTTTACTGCTGTCTTTCTTTACTTGACTATAAGCTCTTTATCTTTTGAGACTCACCTCAAGCATTATCTCTCCTGGAAAGCTTTCCTGATTCTTGCCCTTATACTTGGTGTGGATTTGGTGGGTACACCTTTGTGTTTTGTAGAACAGTGCTTGTCACAATCAGGGAACTTACAGTATCATCTGTAGCTGTCTCTCATTCTCTGTTTCCCCCTTTAGCACAACCTTTTATGGACAGGAATCCTATGTAATAAAAGCCTAATATGCTAAATGTCCACTCATTTGGTCGGCCATTCAACCAATCAAAGCATAATATGCTAATGATATGCTAAGGTTGCTCGACCACTCGCTATGACATGCACTGACCACCAGGGGGCAGACGCTCTGAGTGGTAGGTTAACTCGCTGCTGGGGTCTGGCCGATCGGGACTGAGTGAGTGGGGCCAGACATGCCTTGGAGCCATCCTGTGGTCCCTTTCTGGCTGACCAACCTCCCGCATCCCTCCCAGGCCCTGATCATGCACCAGTGGGATCCCTTGGCCTGGCCTGCACTCTCTTGCAATCTGTGCTGAGGGACACCCCTCCCAGTGCAGGAATTTCATGCACCAGGCCTCTAGTTGTTTTATAACTTTGTATCCCTAGCATCTAACAAAAGATTTCCAAATAGCAGCTATTTAATAGATGCCTGCTGAACAATCAATTAATGGAGACTTGAAATAGTGAATGAACAAATGAACAATCTGCTCATATCCTGTTCTGTGATATCTGTCATGAAAAGTATGGGATACCAAAAATATGTTACATTTAGGGTTAGATCTGGGTTCAAGTTTCCCATTTATTTTTTTAAAAACTTCAGGTTTAGTTAAACAAACCTATTCTAACCCTTAGTTTGCCCTTCATTATACTTTTAATTCTCATTTTGAGATTTGTAACAAATAATATTTATTATCACTTATGTTTAATTTCAAATGGTGTGGCATAGGTGGAGCAATATAAAAATGGAAAATATATAGAAGGCAGTATTGATGCTGGCAAACCGACTTTTGAGTTAAGTTGCCTGGGTTCATATCCTGGACTTGCCATTTACCTGCCTTATGAGTTGGGGCAGACTGTTATCTTTGTGTTTCATTTTCTCCTCTGTGAAATGGAAGTTATAGTAACACCTACTTCTGAGAATTATTGTAAGGACTATATGAGATGGTGCCCATCAAGCATTCAGCACATTTGCTAACTCATAGTAAGCCCTCAATAAATGTTAGTTTATAAAAGTTCCCTCCAGTTCTTTCTACCTTTAGTCAAAATCCAATACTACTACTAATTCTTATCAGCTACCTCTTTTAAGAATTCTTTGATTAAGTTATTTTATTCTAAGATCAGCAGACATGATCTGTAACTCATTAGTAAAGCAACCACAAGGGATTTTAGCTGTTTTTCTCTTTTATTGGTTCTTTCTACCTTTGTTCTGTTGCTATTTAAAGACTGTATTTTATCTTTTATTCCCGTAGTCTCCTATCATATAACTTATTACTTATATCACTTACCATATTGTGAGTCTCTACATAGAATTCAACACTATGTAATATTCTTCCTATAATGAATAATACATTTTTCTTTGTCCTCCAGTAAATTATAAGCTCTATAATATTAAGGACCTCATAGTGCCTGTACATTGTAGGCACTCAGTAGGTAATGCTGAATGACTGAATAATAAGGACTTAACCATTTATAGAATTAATGTATTACACCTGATACTGATATCACTAATTCTTTTAGTTATCTATTGCTACATAATAAATTGCCCTAAAACTTAGTGACACAAAACAGCAAAAAATTATGGCACAGCTTCTGTGGATCGAAAATCTGGGTGAGGCTTAGCTGGGAGTTGTCTCATGGTCTCCATCAAGTCTACAATCAGGGTCAATCAGGGCTGCAGATCTCACAGCTTCTAAGGGCATCTGTGAGATGGCTGTTGGCGGGCCTCAGGCCCTCTGTGGTTGTGTCCTTGCTCTCTGGACATCTTCATGAGGAACTCGCAAGTTGGTAACTTTTCACTTAGAATGAGGAAGGGGGAGAGTAAGAGTGAGCTAGGCAGGAGTCACAGTACTTTGTAACCTAATCTCAGAAGTGGCATCTCTCTTTAAAAAAATTGTTTTTATTATTAACATAAAGTTGACATACAATATTATATTAGTTTCAGGTGTACAACATAGTGATTTAACACTTATATACGTTACTAGGGGCCTGGTGCACAAAAATTTGTGCACTCGGGCTGGAGGGAGTCCCTCAGCCCGGCCTGTGCCCTCTGACAGACTGGGACCCCTCAGTGGATGTCCTAAGATGGCCCCAGTCTGCCAGATGCCTTTTGTGTGTGTGTGTGTGTGTGTGTGTATGTGTGTGTCGCCACTGGGGACCTGCCCCCAGCCGCATCTGAGGCTCGGAGCAGTCCTCCTGTGTGTGTCTACCTGCTGGGGGCCTGCCCCCAGGCACACCGTGGAGGCTTGGAGCAGGCACCCCCTCTATGTTGATCTCTCAGACTCTTGCCCTCCCCAGCATGTTGTTCTCTTTTTTGAGTGTGGCCAGGGCTGGGTGCGGCCTGCCTCCCAAGCTTGCCTACTGCCCATCTTCCTCCAGCCACCAGAA
>PVJC01014711.1:0-36058 GCA_004026665.1 Murina feae
CAACAGAAGACTTTGGCTGTTGGCCTCCATCTTGGCTGGGTTAATTTGCATACAGCCACTCTGATTGGCTGGTGGTAACGGTCAAATTTGCATGTTTCTCTTTTATTATATTAGATTCTTCACTTACATTGAAGTTACCACAATAACCTTGTGTCTACGCTTTAAAGTTAGTTCTATTAGAGAATTATTAACAGTTATTAAGCTTTGACTGCTCACTCTTTAGGTCTCAACTCAAATACCACTTTCCCTGAAGATATCTCTGGACTCACCCAGTAATGTACATATGCACAGCAATGTAAGCTTCCCTTAATCCATATACTGCAGCTTTAATGATCCTATTTCTTTCTTCCTCAATAAACTAACTTTGAGGAGGCTAGACAGCTTGAAAGGCACCAGAGACATACAGGGAGAAACCGAATAGTCCATCATTGGGCAAGAGCTGGGGAGTAGGTTTCTCCCAGACAGAAATGCTGGCAGAGGCCATTGTTCCTTTGACGAACCCTCCTCTGGCAGAGCTTGCAGGTGGGTGCCATATCTGAGACTCAACCTGGCTCACACTGATTGCCCCACCTTGGTGATTCCCTGAGGCCCTACCCAACCCAACTTTTGAACTCACCCAAACTGTTTCCAGTGTTTTTCCATAAGAATGGCCTATCTTGGCTCAAGCTTCAGATTTTCCTAAAATCTCTCAAACAAGCAGCATCAGGCTTCAGTGAGTCCCATACTTTTGTTAAGTGGCCCCAGATCCAGCACTGGCAGCAGCCAGCTGTGGTTTACAGCTTGGCCTTGCCTGGGAACCTTGAAGCCTAGCACAAATAATAACCATCTGCAGAGTGCTTTATAGCTCATGCTGGGTGGCTCTGGACAAAACACAAGTGGTGGCTTACCTTGACCTGAACCTCACAGGAGGCCCCAGAGCCAGTACACCAAGTGGATAGCTTTAGACCATGTTGGAGCACCACCACTCAACCACCTCCACAAATTTCACACTCAAAGTGTGGGTTGAGTGGGCAGTCCTGCTCTATGGAGTGGGCCCCTGCACAGCTGATCCTCCATGGTGGTTAGAGGTTGGTGGTAAGTGCTTGCAACTAGTTCTTATAGCTGATCAGCCTGGAGTAAATCCCTCCCATTGACATGTCAACAACAATTAAGACTCAACTATAAGAGTAGGATGCACACAGCTCACATGGGGGATCATACCTTGAATTCAAAGCTTGGGTTATCTAGGAAGTTGTGCCACTGGACCTACAGAACACACATTACATTACATTACATTACATTACATTACATTACATTACATTGCATTGCATTGCATTGCATTGCATTGCATTGCATTGCATTACATTACATTACATTACATTAGGTCCATTACATTAGGCCACTCTTCTAAGCATGGGAGACATAGCAGCTCTACCTAATACATAGAAACAAACACAAGGAGACAGCCAAAAGGAGGAGACAAAGAAGCATGTCCCAAATGAAAGAACAGAGCAAAACTCCAGAAAAAGAACTAAACAAAATGGAGACAAACAAACTATTAGATGCAGATTTCAAAACACTAATTATAAGGATGCTCAATGAACTTAGAACTTCATCAGCATAAAAAAGGACATAGAATCCCTACAAAAGAAAAAAAGGATACACTAACTGAAAGTAAGAATAATTTACAGGGAATTAACAGTAAGTAGATGAAGCCAATAATCAATTATTGACTTGGAATATAAACAAGCAAAAATACACACAACCATAACAGAAAAAAAAGAATCTCCTCCCCCAAAATAAGACAGTGTAAGAAGCCTTTGGGACAACTTCAGATATACCAACATTGGCATCATAGGAATGCAGGAGGAAGAAAAGAGAGAGAAAAAAAAAGGAAAACCAATGTGAAAAAATAATGACAGAAAACTTCCCTAACTTGGTGAAGGAAATACACATGCAGAGAAAGTCTCAAACAAGAGGACCCAAAGAAACCCACACAAAAACACATCATAATTAAAATGCAAAAGGTTAAAGACAAAGAGAGAATCTTAAAAGCAATAAGAGAAAAGCAGTTAGTTACCTACAAAAGAGCTCCCATAAGACTGTCAACTTATTTCTCAACAGAAACTTTGAAGGTCAGAAGGGATTGGCAAGAAATACTCAAAGTGAGGAAAAGTAAAAACCTACAACCAAGATTACTCTACCAAGCAAAGCTATCATTTAAAATCAAAGAACAGATAAAGAGCTTCCCAGACAAGAAAAAGCTAAAGGAGTTCACCAACACCAAAACAATATTATGAAATGTTAAAGGTTCTTCTTTAAGAAGAAGGAAAAAAAATTATGAACAATAAAATGGCAATAAATGCATAACTATCAGCAATTGAATCTAAAAGACAAAATAAATCAACAAGCAGAACAGAAACAGACTCATAGTTACAGAGAATGGTTTGACAGTTACCAGATAGGAGAGGACCTGGGGGGGAGCACAAATTGGTTGTTACAGAATACTTGTGGAGGTGTAAAGAATATAGTCAATAATATTCTAATAACTATATATAGTGTCAAATGGGTGTGAAATTTGTCAAGATAATCACTTACTAAGTTATGTAATTAATGTCTAATCACTGGAGTGTACACTGGAAACTAATATAATTATATATTCCAACTGTAATTGAAAATTTAAAAAAGATTAAATATGTTCTCCCATGTAGTGGGCTTTCTTGTTGTTTTGCTGATGGTTTCTTTTGCTGTGCAAATGCTTTTTATTTTGATGTAGTCCCATTTGTTTATTTTCTCTTTAGTTTCCAATGCCGTAGGAGCCGTATCAGTGAAGAAACTGCTTCGGCATATGTCTGAGATTTTGTTGCCTTTGTATTCCTCTAGTATTTGTATGGTTTCCCATCTTACATTTAAGTCCTTTATCCATTTTGAGTTTATTTTTGTGTGTGGTGTAAGTTGGTGGTCTAGTTTCATTTTTTTGCATATATCTGTCCAATTTCCCCAGCACCATTTATTGAAGAGACTGTCTTGACTCCAATGTATGTTCTTGCCTCCTTCGTCAAATATTAATTGAGCATATTGGTTCGGGTCAATTTCTGGGTTCTCTATTCCATTCCGTTGATCTATATGTCTGTTCTTGTGCCAATACTAGGCCATTTTGAGAACAGTGGCTTTATAATATAGCTTGATATCTGGTATTGAGATCCCTCCTACTTTGTTCTTCTTTCTCAGGATCACTGCAGCTATTTGGGGTCTTTTTTTTATTCCAGATGAATTTTTTGGAGAGTTTGTTCTAGGTCTGTAAAATATGCCGTTGGTATTTTAATGGGGAGTGCGTTGAATTTATAGTTTTCTTTGGGTAGTATTGACATTTTAATGATATTCATTCTACCAATCCATGAACATGGTATGTTCTTCCATCTGTTTATGTCTTCCTCTATCTCTTTCTTCAACATCCTGTAGTTTTCTGAATAGAGGTCTTTTACCTCTTTAGTTAAGTTTATTCCTAGGTATCTTAGTTTTTTTGGTGTGATGGTAAATGGGATTATTTTTTTAGTCTCTCTTTCTGTAAGTTCACTATTGGTGTATAAAAATGCCATAGATTTCTTGGCATTAATTTTGTATCCTGCAACATATTTGCCAATATTTTCACTGATAAAGGTTTAATCTCCAACATTTATAGGGAACGCATACAACTTAACAAAAAAGAAGATAAACAATCCAATCAAAAAATGGGCAAAGGACCTAAATAGACACTTTTCAAAAGAGGACATTCAGAAAACCAAGAGACATATGAAAACATGCTCAAAGTCACTAATCATCTAAGAGATGCAAATCAAAAGAACAATGAGGCACCATCTCACACCTGTAAGAATGGCTATCATCAACAAATCAACAAACAACAAGTGCTGGAGAGGATGTGGAGAAAAAGGAACACTCGTGCACTGCTGGTGGGAATGCAGACCATATGGACTCTCCTCAAAAAATTAAAAATGGAACTCCCTTTTGACCCAGTGATTCCACTTATGAGAATATATCCCAAAAAACCAGAAACACCAATCAGAAAGGACATATGCATCCCTATGTTCATAGCAGCACAATTTACCATTGCTAAGATTTGGAAACAGCCTAAGTGCCCATCAGCAGATGAATGGATTAGAAAACTGTGGTACATCTACACAGTGGAATACTATGCTGATGTAAAAAGGAAGGAGTTCTTATCATTTGCAGCAGCATGGATGGAACTGGAGAGCATAATGCTAAGTGAAATAAGACAGTCAATGAAAGAAAAATACCACATGTCCTCACTCATCTATGGATAATAATAACCATTATAAACTGGTGAACAAAAATAGATACAGAGGCAGAGCAGCATCAAACAGACTGTCAAATTACAGCAACAAGGACAGGGAGGGTTGGGGCGGGGGGGTAATAGAGCAACCAAAGGACTTTTATGCACACATTTAAGCATAATCAAAGGACACAAAGCACTGGGGAATAGGGGAGGCTGGGGGAAAAGCAGGGGGAAAAAGATATATATATATATATATATATATATATATATATATATATATATATATATACTAATCTTTGTAATACTTTATGCAATAAAATAAAATAAAAGATTAAATAAATTAAAAATATATATATAATGAATTCATTTGCCATATTAAATGATGTCATATTTCTTATAAGAAAATAATTGTATTCTTCCTGCTGTCAGGTGACAATGGAGTATTTGTGTGTTTTTTTAATTATAGTTTATATTCAATATTATTTTGTATTACTTTCAAGTGTACAGCACTGTAGTTAGAAAATCATATACTTTACAAAGTGTTCCCCCTGATATTTCCAATACTCACTTGGTACCATATGTAGTTATTATAATATTATTGACTATATTCCCTATGGTGTACTTTACACCCCATGATTATTTTGTGACTGCCAATTTGTACTTCTTAACCCCTTGACCTTTTTTACCTCTCATGGGAAACTTTATGGTCTGCTTTAGATAGAAAAGAACCTTTCCTGCATCTGCAGTTTTTCAAGTGCTTTCCATTTGAAATAATCTATGCCAAAGCAGCATGCAGTGCGTGGCATGTTCTGCATCTTTCAGGGCAAAGGAAGGGACAGGGACATAACCAATAGGACCTGATGCCTGACTAGGTAGAGAGATGAAGGGGAGGGGAATCCCTTAGGGGTTTCCCAGTTTGAAGGGTTGTGAAGAACAGTAGGGATATGTGTGTATGAGTGTGTGTGCATGAGTGTGTGTGTGTGTGTGTGTATGAGAGAGAGAGAGAGAGAGAGAGAGAGAGAGAGAGAGAGAGAGAGAGAGAGAGAATGGAGAGATGAAGAGAGTGCATGCCTGAGGAAAGCTGGATACATTGAGTTGAAGTGCTAGGAGACACAAACTTGCGTATGACGTGATCTTGAGGCTCAGTTTGTGCTGAAGAGTTTGGTTCAGAGGACAACTGTATACAGATGTTTCACGAGACTGGAGAATTTATAGAAGAGAGTTTTCAGTTAAAGAAGGAAAATATTAATGTAAAACCTTTACTAATAATAAATTAAAAATAAAATAATAAAAATAATTCAATTCTCTCACAGTCTCAAATTGGTACTGATCTTTCTGATTCAAAATTTGCACAGCTACCAATGACTTCTAATCTTCCTAAAAATCTGAAATATCAACATATAGATCAGTATGTTGACCTTAGTTATTATCATCTTCAGATATTAAAGGCAAAGTTTCTATGAATAAACATGATTAACGTTTAAGCCAAGCAGATCACCAACGTCAATGTAGCTACATAATAAGTGCACAGGTTTCATACTATGATCTACTGTAAGAGAAGGGTTCTTGTAAGATGTGAACTTTCACAGCAAAAGAAACATTGGTTTTGGCTTTTAGGACTGAATATCAGAGTGTGCAGAATTGGGCCAAATAGCTGCAAAGTGTCAGCACCGTGAAAACAGTTCTGCAGCTTTTTCCAACAGTGTTGCCTCGAGTCATCCGGAATGCAGTGTTGTAGCAGTTGGGTAAGTTTTGACTTGGGTATGTTGTGGATTCTTCAAAAAAAATTAACAGATAGACAGCAACTACAGAGCCAGCTATTAAATTGCTCCAGTTTTTACTGCTGAAATGTTGACCCTTCTGTGCATGTGCCAGAAGCAATGATGAGACTGCAGGTTGAAATCAATCTGCCAAGTCCCACCTCATTAGGCTCCCATCTGATTCTAGCATATTGGCCCTGCACTCTGCAGCCCGCCTCTGCACAACACCGGAAGCCCTCCTGACACTTGGCGATGGGCGGTGGGAGCCATATTGAGAAAGCCAGGAATCTGACCAGATGGTAGCTCTCTCTTGGACTTCTTGAGAGATTTATTTTCTCTATGAAGTAGACAAAATTGGGCAAGTCCTCTAAGCACATGGCCATTTTTTTTGTGCTTTCATTATACGAGGAAGCCTGGGCTAGTCTTTTGGCAGCTGATATTTGGCAGGCTGGCAATCTTGGCAAAGCCAGGCAGCTCACAGACTCAGGGAGCCCTTCAGACTACAAAGCAATTCTCTATAGTTTGCAGAGTTCCTAGGTGGGGGGGGGGAGCGGCAGTGGGGAACAAAATGATCCATCGCAGGCACCTAAAGACATTCTGGAAATAGGACCAGCTCTGCCAAGAGAGAGAGTGAGACAGAATGCATTTAATAAGACTTTCCAGTAGAAACCTTAGTTTGAAACTTTTAAAGTACATTAATGATGATTGCACATGATAGAATACCATTTGTGTGTTGATTTCCACACATTTCCCAGAATCAGCCTAGACTCCTGGGTTTCTTTTATAGCGAGAGTAGAAACTTTTCTTGTCACTTTAGAGTTATTATTGTTTATTTTCTTTCAAGGAAAGGATAACAAAGGCACTAAATGGGATATATGCTTCAACTCTCTACTCATTAATTGACTTTTTAAAGCAGTTTTTTGAAATATTACTCATATGCCATACAATTTTCCCAGGTAAAGTGTACAATCATTGTTTTTATTATATTAAATTATTAACTTATTTAAACTGCGGTAAGATATATAAAACATAATTTGCCATTTGACTATTTTAAAATTTACAGTCCAGTGACATTAATTACATTCATGCTGTTGTGCAACCATCACTATTTTAAAATCGCTCCATCACCCTTAAAAGGAACTCTATAACCACTAAGAACCAACACCCCATTGCCTCTTCTTATAAGCCCCTGCTAGCTTCTCATCTATTTTCTATCTCTATGAACTTACCTAGTCTATTTATTTCATATAAGTGGAATCATGCAATATTTTCCCTTTTGTGTGTGGGCATATTTCACTTAGCAGGTCCATCAATTTTGTAAGATATGCTAAGATTTCACTTCTTTTTCATGCTTGAAATATATATTATATATACCCCATGTTTGAAGACTGTTAAATCGTGTTGTTTACCCATATCTTCAGGAAAAAAATCATTTCTACTGTCATGGTAAACAACCTGCTTCCCTATTCATAATGGTCTGGCCCTCTAGCAACTTCAGCGTGAAATTATAGCTAATTTGCCTACAAACATCAGGTGGTCATAATAATCTGGCCACTCAGTGTATATGCCACATTTGTTTTTTCATTCATCTGATGATAGACACCTGGGTTTTTCCTGCCTTTTGACTATTGTGTTAAGTTTACTTGTGTCAGTACAATGACAATTGAAAGGGAAGAATGTGTGCCCAGATGCACGTTGCATTCGGCAGCACATACATTATGAATACCTTACATTTGTAAATGCTCTGTGGAAAGGCATCCCAAGATAGGCCTCCCAGTTCCCAGCATCAATAAAAATTGGTTAGAATGAATCGCATATATATAAAATAAAGAGCGGGACCATGGAACATTTTCTCAAACTTAATCTATTTGGGAAAGGTAATGTAGTTTCTCTAAGCATAAATCATACCTGACTAATTGAATAGACTTCTGTGAGGTGCTAAATATTAACGTAGAAAAACAGACACTGAGTATATGGCTTGTTTAAACTTTCAGAATGTCTTGGAGAAAGTTTTACACCAAGGCTATATGTTTTAATTAAATCATCAAGGAACTGGAAATAGGAGCAAACTATTTCATCATTATAAAAATACTAGAGACCCGGTGCACGAAATTCATGCATGGGTGGGGTCCCTAGGCCTGATTGGCAATCAGAGCCAATCAGGGCCAGGCCAGTTGGGGCCAGGCTGATTTGGGCCCGAAGGCCCCAGCAGGATTGGGAGAGGAGTCTACAGTTACTGGGCCAGGAGTGGAAGGAACAGACACCAGATGCCAACGCCATCATCATCAGTGCCCCACCACTGCACAGTTCCCCGCCTTCCCTCCTCCTCCTTCCCTGGCTGCAGCCTTCCACTGTGGCAGGTGGGCAGTAGGCTGACCAGGGCCTGTCAACAGGGGAAAGGGACAAAGCACGGGAGGTTGGCCACTGGTCCCAAGGATGAAACCGGCCCTCGGCTGCCCTGGGAAAGGGGCACATCCACTGCCACCCACCCTCAGTTTCCTGTCCCTGCTCGGGGCCTGCAGGCCAGGAGGTAGGACCATGAAAGGTTGGCTGGCTGGGGGAGGTTGACTATAGGAGTGCACTGACCACCAGGGGGCAACTCCTGTGTTGAGTATATGCCACCTGGTGGTCAGTGCATGTCATAGAGACCAGTCATTCTGGCCGTTCCAGTCATTTAGTCGTAAAGGTCGCTTAGGCTTATATATATATATAGACTAGAGGTCCAATGCATGAAAATGCATGCACTTGGGGGGGTCCCTCAGCTGGCCTGTGCCCTCTCGCAGCCCAGGAGCCCTCTGGGGATGTTCAACTGATGGCTAAGGCCTCCCTCTGCAGAGGTGACTGGCAGGCTGATCAGGGGATGGTGCTGGCCAGTGCGCAGCCAGCCCTGCCCCCCATCATCCCTCCACCTCTGCTGGTCACTCTCGCTACCCCCCCCCGCCACCCCTGATCACCATACCCTCCCTCTGTCCACTGGCACCTGCCTTGTCTGGCCTGGCACTGCCTATTTGCCAACCCCACCCCCCACAGACTGGCCATTACACCGTTCAATTGATTTACATATTAGACTTTTATTATATAGGATGATATTGAATTCAATGAATATTTGTGCTTAGTTAAGAACTATGGGAAATACAAAGTAAGGTACACTCCTCCCAATTCTCAACCCAATGAGAAAGGAAGCACAAAAAGTAATATAAATGTATAGGGCACAAGCCCTGACTGGTTTGGCTCAGTGGATAGAGCGTCGGCCTGCGGGCTGAAGGGTCCCAGGTTCGATTCTGGTCAAGGGCATGTACCTTGGTTGCGGGCACATCCCCAGTGGGGAGTGTGCAGGAGGCAGCTGATCGATGTTTCTCTTTCATCAATGTTTCTAACTCTCTATCCCTCTCCCTTCCTCTCTGTAATATAAAAATTAATAAAATATATTAAAAAATTTTTGTAGGGCACAAAAGCTCACATTCTTGCAAGAAAGAAATATAAATAATTATTTAAAGAATTAAATCTAAAATCAGTCTTATTTTAATATATATTTTAAGTATTGGAGAATATATAAGAGGAAATTGCCAAGTTTACATGCACCAATAAATTCTTCCAGAAAGAAAAACCACAGATGAGTTCACTCTTTATTATTAAACAGCAACTCCAAAAATGACTAATACATTCAAAGAGAGCATTAAAAAATCTAATGAACTAATAATTTAATGCAAATACATCCATTAGAATAGATTTTAATTTATCAATTATGCTCCATTACATATACCTATGATAAGTGACTAAGTATGTTTTTCCCACACCAAAATTATTATATTAGATGTGCATGATTAAGGAAAAAAGATAATGGTGTAAGAGAATAATAGAATGACTATTTGGGAATAAGCCAGGAAATATCTCCTAACTTAGTCATATTAATCTTGGAATAATCATAATTATTTCTGGAATTAGGTGTTTAAAATTATGAAGTCAGAGGATTTATAGAATACTACAGTCTCACAAGGACCATTTTATTGAAAATATCAACTTTATAAGATCATAAATATCTCACTACTAAAAGCACCAGAGAAGAACTTCTACATTCACTTTTTGTGAAAGATGTGAAGAATTCTTTGGTATGACTGTTAAAACATTTTTATTAAAATATGCTTTAAAACTCTCATGTGGAAAATCAGAAAACTACATTAATGAATGGTCAGAAATAATTGTTTAGCTTTTAGCAAATGTTATCTTCAGTGTCTGCTTAATGAGAAAGGACTGCTGATCCTGAGAGATCCTAGCACCATGACAGAAAGCTATTAAACTATGTTCTTCTTAATCATGAACGCGAAGAGAAGAAATAGAGAAACCTAGGCATTTTAGAGAAACAATGAGGAGAAACTGATACTATTGTAATTAACCTAGATATCAATAACAGGAAAGGAACAGAGGAAAGATAGACACATGCCCTGTAAAGTGGGGGTGATGTCGAGAGGGTTCTTGCCTGTAAGTCACACCTGGGATCAGATTATTGCACACACTGGGTGTGGACACTGCAAGTGCATGGAGATTTGAGGCATTTAATCCCCTAAACAAAGAAATTCACTCTTGATTGACTCCTAGCTTATGGGGCTCTCACTCTCCTGCTTCCTGACCGTCCTGTCCCTCTCCCCACCCCCCAAGACCACACACACACTTATTTCAGGACTGGATCAAAGGAAATAGGACTTTAGAAACACAGAGATGTAATCCCATACAAATAAAAATCACTCATCCTCCTACGTGAGTCTCAGAAAATACTTTTTCTGGAGCTATTGTGAAGACTTCAGCCCCAGCACTCAGTGAGGAAAGGGAAACCTCAACTTCCCCAACAACAAAGCCATGCAGATTCTGAAGATTTGTATGTATAATTATCACACTCTTAAAGTCACTAGAAAAGGAAGTCAGTTTCTCAAGAGTTTCTTTTTGTTTGGAAAAGACATTAAATAAATCTTATACTTTACATCTATTATTAAAGTATCATTATCATGGTAATTATATAATTCTTTCATAATTTTATTTGCATGTGAAACAAATCAGATGGTAGATTTCACTGTTTCTAAGTCTTTCTTTTTTCAAAAATTTCAACTGGATCCAAGTTGAAGAAATGTGATCTCAGTAAAAATAGGCTAATTTGTAGAGATTGTTGTCTTTGGCAAAAACATATCAGTTCATATGTAGTTTGGATCAGGAGTTGCCTGATTTCATGGAATTTATAACAACTGCATCTAAAACAGGAGAAATAAGCCAGGATTTTGTCAGAACAATAAACAAATTAGATCAGTAAAATAAAGATAATTCCTTACTTTATTAGGAAGTCACCTTTAATCCTAAAATGTTCCGGCTGGAGTTACAAGAATAAACAGCCCACTCCAGTAATTTAGCGACAAAATAATGGCTGACTCAATTTAGAAACCAGTGCCCTTTATCTGCCCAGGAACAGATGCACCGGGCTCTGCCAATTATGTAACTAGGACAGGACTCATTCTTTCCTCCGGTGAAAACAAGAATTTTAAAGTAAAATAAGTCTCTCTTCTCTAGGTGCTGCTTTCAACTTCCTCTGGAAATAATGCCTCAGTGAAAAATGCTAAATAAACTTTAGTGAAGTGCTTTATCAGAAAGCACCACCATGGCTTAACACCTGGATCACACAACAACGCTGCCTGCTCACAGGCCAAATGCCCAAAGGTTAGGAGACTTGTGACACAGGAAAGCAGCTCCATTTCCCTCCTACCTGCCCCATCCGGTAACTGACATGTAAACGCTATGCCCTCTGGAGAGTTCTGTCAGGAAGCTGTGGACCTTGTTTAGGCTGCATCAGGAGCTGACCAAAATTTTGATGAAATTCATTATTTTAAAATCACCCCCCCGCCCCCGGAATTTTTTTAAGTGGAAAGATGTCTGGTATTGAGCACCTCTGCCTGACATCCGAAATTGGGAAGACCAAAATATGTCTTAAATTGCACTAACTCAGAATGTTTCTTACGTAAACCAAACTTTCCTATTTTCTTCTACAAATGGGTTCAGATAAACTGGTTTGACTTCATTAAAAAGTTGTGAATTTCATTATTTTTTGAACTCTCTATTTTTAATGCTAAACAAAACCCACGATTTGATGTACCTATATTTTCATCGTTTTTGTTGTTGTTAATCCTCACCCAAGAATATTTTTCCATTGATTTTTAGAGAGAGTGTGAGGAAGGGAGAGAATGAGAGAGAGAGAGAGAGAGAAAGAGAGAGAGAGAGAGAGAGAGAGAGAGAGAGAGAGAGAGAGAGAGAGAGAAACATTGATGTGAGAGGGATGCATCGATTGGTTGCCTCCCAAATGTGCCCTGACTGGGACTAGGAATCAAAAACTGCAATGCAGCTATGTGCCCAAGACCCTAAAATGCATGAGCCTGTGTTCTAACAACTTGGCAACACTGCCCAGGGCCTGGATTTTCATCATTTGAGTCAGGACGTTGATTAACCCAGTGCTTCTGACAATGTATGTGCATACAAACAACCTGAAGATGGTGGGGGAAAGTCAATTATCATTCAGTAGCTCTGGTATGGGCTTCAAGATTCTATATTTCTGACAAACTCCCAGGATATGCTGACGCTGGTGGTTTGAGGACTACACTTTGCATAGCAGTTAAGCAACTATTATTGAACCCATCAGTCATAAGGCTTGGGTCTGCTCTAAGATATTAAGAGAGAGCCATTGAAATTCTACATTTTTATGCTCTGAAAATGCCCATATTTTTACTATAAAACTGCTTCTAACACTGCCTGGATTATTCAGCATGCTGTCCCTATCTTGAACTCACAAAATCAGACCACATTTTTCAGGACCACAAATAAACCAAATAAGATCAACCAAATATAAAGAAATATCTTTGAGTAAGCAAAAGTCATTTTGTTTTGTTTCAATAAGCTTTATATATAAAGAGTAAAAAGTTGTTTTCTGCTTTCTAGAACTTCTTATCAAAAAGAAGGACAGTGATGGCATTTTTAAAAGGTTAAGAGATTTGCCTTGGGTTTCTACAGCTGAAGCATTTCATCACTCTTTCTGTGGAGTGTTGAGCTGCTTGGACTCTGAAATGAAATATTCACTGTTGCAAAGATTTATCTCAAGCATTGCAGTTTTCCGCAGGTAAGTTTCTAGCTAGAAAAGGTTGTGAAATGCTGGCTGGCTAGTTAGGGACATTGCCAGTCTACAGAGGGTTCAGACAAACCTGCAAGAAAAATAGTGATATATAATACATAAGAGAAGGTATTAACAGAGTACACTGAAAATATAAATAATTTAATAAATTAAGATGCTATACTAAAGTTAATTATACATTTCTCAACAATTACATAATAATTTTAATTATAATCAAATAACAGATTTAAGTAGAAAACACACTGGGAAGAGGGATTGGTAAGAAAAGATTGAAGTGAACGCGAGCATCACCAGGCAGAACACGGGAAGATTCGAGTGGAGTAAATGTGGAAACCTCATCTCTGTTCTCATAGTCAAATCGCAAAATTTCATGGATATGATTTCTATTGTGTTAAAATTCCAAAGTTTATACTGAGTGAATACACTGTAGAAAGATAGAAATTAATAGATAAGTAAAGCTAACATAGTTGAAACAGTTAAATACATATTATACTGATTTCAAAGAATCTATTCAAAATTGGAAACTTATATTATTTACAGATATTAAACTAGCTGACTTTATTTAGGATAAATTTCTTCTATAGATAAAAAAGCACTAATTTGTACATTAATTTATAATCTTATTTTACAGTATAGTCATTTTTATTTTGTTAATTGGTTTAATAATTTGGAAGGCAAATAACATTACCTATTTGTTCTGTCTATTTTGCACAATTTCAGTAAATGGATTCAATGAAGGATAATGATATATATTTTAAAATAGTGGAAAAATAGACTGACATTCTCTACAATATTTAAGAACTACATTTTAAAGTTAAAATAAATAATCTCTGTAGCCATAGAAATTGCTATCTGAGCATAATGATACTATTAATACTAAAATAGGTAAAAGAATGAGAAGATGAAAATTATTATTTGGACAACAGAGAGAAAGAATTAAAGATGGTAATAGACACAACAAAATAATTTCAAAGAAAGTATTAACTGGTTACAACTCTCACACAATGTCTTATGGTTCATATCCATGGGAAATTCTTATTTCTATTTAGATTGGGCAGTAAGTGTACAAAGAAAATATCCTTAATGAATCTTTAAAAGGGTCTCATCCACTGTAAAAATCAAAATGACAATGATCCTATATAATAAAAGCCTAATTTGCAAATTATCCCCTGGGCAGTCATTCACGGGAGTTCGACCAGGAGACCCGGAGTTTGACCACTTGCTATGATGTGTGCTGACCACCAGGGGATGGCGCAGACCATGGCAGGCGTTGCGATGTGGCTCTGGTAGTAGGCGGTAGTGGAGGTGCTGCCAGCCCTATAAGCCATGGCAGGATGGTGAAGCAGGTGAGCAGGTGGCGCCAGGCCAAGGTGGGTGTGAGTGGAGGCCCAATCATCCTGCTGATTGCTGCACAGATGGTGACCAGTGGCAACAGCCTCCCTGACGCCAGGCTCCCATGCTCTGAGGAGCCAGGTGGGTGGTCTGGCCTTGACTGATCACCTCGGAGGTGGGATGGTAGAGTAGGTGAAGGGGTAGTGCCAGGCCAAAGTGGGGTGCCAGGTGGGGCTGCAGGGCTGTGAGGCTGGGGCACAAGCTAGGGCCCAATATCTGCAGGCCACCCAGAGGGACTCCACCCATGCATGAATTCGTGCACAGGGCCTCTAGCCTTCTATATCATGAAAGGCCTGTGATTGTGATGCCATAACGGCATCAGGACCAAACAACTAATCACCAGGAGGTGCGTGGAGCAGTGAGGCAGTGAGGCAGGACTCGTGCGGGGCTAGTTGAGGGGCCACGCAGTGAAGAGGAAACAGCAAGGCGGGCAGTGGGTGGACGGGGCTGTGCAGTGAAGAGGGTGCGGGGGCTGGGTGCCAGGCGAGTAGTGAGCATGGCGTGGGTCCCCAGGTGGCAAGCAGACGTGCTCCTGTTGTGTATGTGTGGGGGGGTGGGGGGGACAGTGGCACATGCAGCAGGTGGGAGGGAGGGGAAGGGCATGAGCTGGGAGCATTGCAGGGCACTAGCAGCATCCTCCACAGAGCATGTGAGGTGTCACTGGGGCGGATATGGCCCTGATGGCAAGCTAGGCCTAGGGCACCCTACATGCACATGATTTAATCACGAGCCTCTAGTATTAGATAATAGGATACCAACATCTTGTGCTTTATTCATCAAGATATATTTTTCCAGGTGCTCACACAACTTATTTTTTGGCGGTTTTGTCCTTGGCCTATGGTTTAACGCAGCAGAGGTTTTTCTTTGTTGTGCCAAGATTCCATTTAGTATAAATTTACGATTATTCTTATTGCTATGGCTCTTGGGAGGAAACAGGTTTGATTAGCAAATAATGATGTTACCAAAGTTAAAAAGAGTTTTCAAAGCTCTACTATGAAATTCAGTGGAACACTAGAAATATATGCAGAGGTCTCTGATTTAATGAATCACGTTAGAAGTTTTAAATCTTTTCAACCAGTTGGTATTTCAACCAGCTGCTCTCTCAGTCGTGGCCACTGACCTTGGGAGGCATGTGTAACCTGATTTAGGTTTGTTTGGGTTAACTGGGTCATGACTGCTGGCTCTTCTGTGGCCCCTTTTCTAAACTCATATCTCTCTTTTTTTCTTCCTTTTTCATATTTTCTGTGTATTTCTCTTCATTAATTGCAATACCTTACTGTCTGCTCTATACTATGAAAATGCAAACTGAAGGAGAATGGGGGAAAAAAGCATTAAATTGTACAAATCTTCCAAAATATACTTACATTAAATAAAATACGCAACTAAGAGATTTGCAGTCAATGACTGCATTCTGGGAAGCCTCAGACAGAAGTAGGGCCGACATTCGCGGGAGGAGATAAGAGACTGGCATCCCATCAGTTTGCAGTGGGCTTGGGACCGCCCACCTGCCAGCTCCTGGCAGGTCATTGGCAGTGCTGTGTGGGGAAGTGATTTGGGCAAAGGTAAGGAGAGAGCTGGGATTTTGAGTTCATTACAACTTCTCAAGCATTTCCCCAGCCGACACAGTACAGGATCACAAAGTAAACATGTTAAGGCCAGCAGACAACTCGTTAGAGCCCAAACGCATTTTCTTGCTGTATTTGTGTGGAACTCTCTGTCTTCAATGGTCAGAAAGAGGTTCCCCTGCAGGACGGTCACAGGACCCAGCAGAGCCAGTGGGTCTTCAGGATGCGAGGGCTGGGATGGAGGCCCTCTAGAGAGCTGGAGAAGACCCTGTAGCAGAGTCCGTGCTGCAGGAACCCCGCTCCCATCCCACCCGCATCAGTCCACGTACCACTTAATGTAGTCTTCCACTTTGTTCTGGAAGTCCTCCTTGTCCCTCAGGTGATGCTCTGCAGCCCTGATATTCAGTGGTTGATCGAAGTTCAGAAGATCAGTAAACAAAGAATTTAATCCCCAAACAACACCCTTTAATGTCCTCGTGTGAGCCCAGCCAGTGCCGTGGGCTGAATGTTCCCTCAGTACCAGTACACTCAGGTCCCGCCCGTCTCTGTGATGCTGGGGTGCCAGATCCCGGTGGAGCATCTCACTTTGGGTGGCACCAGGTTGTCTGCATCAGGAACTTCTATTTCAAACTGGTAGCAACCTTCACCTGGGTTATAGTTAGCTGAAAGCAATGAAACTTGTTTGGACCGGGAACATGCACTTTCCATGCACAAGGTACCTTAGCTTCAAGTTCTGCAGCCTCTTTAAGGAGCAGTCTGTGTCTCCCTCCCAGTGGAGTCAGAGGCTGTGGCTGATGTCCGGACCTTTGAGACCATCATCCTGCTTCAGTGTGCTTCCCAGTGTCGGCATTACTGCTATCTTTTCCCTGGGCACCTCGAGACAGGCGAGGGGGGCCTGGCACCCAACACCATGCCCGGGGCAGGATCGGAAGTGGTGGGGCCCTCACATTGTCTTTTAAGTAAAACATGGCTTTACTGTGGCACAATTTCAATATTCATATCTTCATTTAGTAAAGCCACCTTCTTGTTCATTCCATTCTCTTTTCTATCTTACATTCTTTACTTTATTCCTCCACTGGTTTCTTCTGTACCCCAAATATCTTTCTGCCTTTGCTTCTCAGTATCATCCTATATAATAAAAGGGTGATATGCAAATTGACCCTAACAGCAGAACCATTGGGAATGACTGGTCACTATGACACACACTGACCACCAGGGGGCAGACCCTCAATGCAGGAGCTGCGTCTGGTGGTCAGTGCACTCCTACAGGGGGAGCTCTGCTCAGCCACAAGCCAGGCTGACTGCTGCCAGTACAGCGGTGGTGGTGGGAGCCTCTCCCGCCTCCTCAGCAGCACTAAGGATGTCTGACTGCAGCTTAGGTCTTCACCCTGCTGGCAGGTGGACATACCCTGAGGGCTCCCGGACTGCTAGAGGGATCCCAGACTGTGAGAGGGTGAAGGTCGGGCTGAGGGACCCCTCCACCCCCCGAGTGCACAAATTTTTGTGCACCAGGCCTCTAGTAAAATATAAAATTTAACAGAAAGCATTCCCCACATTTCATCCACGTTGAGAATAGGTGAAGCAAGACAGGCACATGCACAGAGAAACATGCATGTGACCCTTTAGGACATGTCTTGTTCCTGTTCTCCTTTAGGCTTTCAGTTTTTAGCTGCCAATTAGCTTTATGTAGTTAGAGATAAATACAATTTCCTTTGAAGTCAGCCTCCAGTTTATTAAATTTAAAAAAGAATTTATTGAGTGCTAAGTTCCAGACACTGTGCTAGGAATTGGAAGTATAGAGATTGGACTAGTATAATTCCTCACCCCCAGAGGCTCACAGAATAAAAGAGAAAACCAAAATTTTACCAAGCGCCTGATTTATTTAAAATAGAAAATTGTATAGAACTCTTCATTTATGCAATTGTTCATTCATATATAAGCTGTTCATTCATTCATTTATTCACTCATTCATTCATCTATATGTAGTGCACAGAGAAAATAAAGTCTCTGCCTTCAGGAGCTGGGAGCTGAGCAAAGACTGCCCACATAAGACTGCATCGCTGAGTGTGCACGGCCTACAACAGATATTTTTACAGCCCAGCCAATGTAATGGCATATAAGAAACATTTTAATAAAAATTTCATAACTTAATTTTTACAATATCCTGTTATACATAATTATTAATAACAAACTACAATGCTCACCAATGACTAATTACTATAATCGTGTTGCATTCATTTTTCTTATGCACCTTACATACAGATGCACCATTTCTCTCCACTAATACTAGCAGCGAATATTTTAGCAGCCAATTGCCACATCATTAGTCTTGGACTGACTTGTTTGGTGTGCGCAACAGGAAATACTTCACTTTCAGAGAACAAGAAAAATGAGCGTATTAGTATTTGCATTATACTTACTAACTTGTGCAGTTATTCAGTTTCTGGCAAGTTAATGTTCAAGAAAAAATATTAATTTTTATTAAAATGTTCTATCATTTTATGTTAACGATTACTCATTTATTTCAGCCCTTTGTATTCAGCACGTCTCTATTGAAATAAACCTACATTTCTAGGAAATCTGAAGCTTTTGTGTTTTTGCAACCCACATAAACTTAACCCTTGTTTATTTAGCCTGTGCTAGCCTTTGAGTTTGACACGCTTGTTGTACAGGTACTGACTCAACAAGAGTTTTATTTTTAAAAAACACCTTGGATTTTGCCATCACATACACACACACCTGTGACAAGATTTGTGAACGCTGCCTCATGCTTTGTTCTGAATATGCCCCTAACAATCAGGCTCAACATAAGCCCTGTATTTTCAATTTAAAATACTTTCCTGGTGAATATTTTACTGACTACCACTTTACCTGCATCTGATTATTCAAGCAAGCAGGGAGCTCTCTGAAAAAAAAAAAAAAAGAAAAGGTGTCCTGTGGTGTCAACTATGGCTGGAAGTACATACCCCCACATGTAGCTATGCTTAAAATGCCTATTATCAAGTTCAACAATGCAGGCAAAGAGAAAGCTCTGTGTGTGAGAGTTTGCAACAAAAATGGCTTGATGAGATAACATTGTAAAGGAAAGTTGTCAATATTTTCTCACATTGATAAGCAGCTACTTTTGACTCCCATCAAGTAGACAGATTCCTTAGCTGTTTGGATAAATAAATCGTTGATAAAGAATGAGGAGTGAGCCAAAGAGTTCATGGTCTGATTGAATAAGGTAAAAAGAATCTCACAAAATGCATTTGTAGAACTATGCAAAGCTCAAGTCTCTTCAAAATAGTCGTAAATTTCTCAGAAAAAAGAAAAGAATGTGTGTTAATTTTCTGTTTCAATGCAGAAACAAAAGTTAAGAGAAAAAGTTGGGAACTTATGACTATAGGAATGAAAGGAAGAAATTTGAATAACAAGGACTAGAAAATAAAAAGAAAGTACGCAATCAAAATTCTGGCAAGTTATTTTTTGAACAGAAATAAACAAATTCTACAGTTTATATGGAAAACAAAAGACAGACTAGCCAACATAATACTTATAAAAAAAGAACAAAATCAGAGGACAGACACTACCCAATCTCAAGATTTACTTTAGAAGCTAAAGTAATCAAGGTAGTGTGTATTGACAAAAGAATAGACAAATAGGTCAATAGAGAGGCCAGAAATTGACTCACACAAACATAATCAAGTTAGCTTTGACAAAAGAGCAAAGATAGTTCAATGGAGAAAGGATAGTCTTTTCAACAAATGGGGCTGGAACAACTGTATATCCAGACATTATGACTTCATAAAAATGAACTCACAATGGATCAGACACATAAATATTTATGCAAAACTATAAAACTCCTGGAAGAAGGCAAATGAGAAAATCTAGGTAACTTAGGGTTTAGTGATAACTGTTTAGATACAACACCAAAAGTAAGAACTGTGAAAGAAAAATCGGTAACTAGGATTTCATTAGCATTAGACGCTTCTGTTCTGTGAAAGACACTGCTCAAAGAATGAGAAGACAGGTTACAGAGTTGGAGAAAATATTTGCAAAACACATCAATAACGGTCTCGTATCCAACCAAAATATACAAAAAAACTCTCAAAAGTCAACAATAAAAAAACAAATAACTCAATTTAAAATGGACTAAAAATCTGGAGACACCTAACTACAGAGAGCAAATATGCATATGAAAAGATGCTCAACATCACATTTCTTTAGGGAACTGAGAATTAAAACAACATTGAAAGACCAACACACACCTATTAAAATTGTCATAAATTCAAAACACTGACAACACCAAGTACTGTGAGAACAGTGAGCAACAGAAACTCTCATTCATTGATGACAGGAGTGCAAATTAGTACAGCTATCTTGGAAGACAATTTGGCAAGAAGGAGATGGTATATTGGGAACACTCTGTAATTTCTACTCAGTTTTTCTGTAAATCTAACACTGCTCTAAAAAAAAAATAAAGCGTATTAAATTTTTAAAAAAGAGCAAAATTTTTCCTGAAACAAAAAGTCAAATTAAAAAAAATGTGAAAAGCAAACAGAAGCTTAAGCCTACTCTTGAGAAAAAAATCAAAGGACAAGAAACTAAAAGTGAAATAAGATTGTCAATAGGATTTAAATGCTTCTCAATAGAACTATGATTTTTAAAAGTAGAAACAGAAACAGCAAACTCAAGACTAAAAAGTTCAGGGGGATTCAATCCCATATTACTTTCATAGCCAAGCACTCAACAGACCTTAAAAAAAAAAAAAAGTTATGCTCTATATTATAGAAATCAGTTAGTCTGTTTTAGCATATGCAGTATTTGTATTCAACTCTTCATGTGAATTATAGTAACTAACAGTCCAGGGCCTGGGCCAATCTATTTTAATTGAAGTTTCTCAGGGAATCATCATTATGAATTAATATTTAATGTGTTACATGCTACAAAGTAAAAAATTAAAATCATAGTTCCATGTTGAAATGATTGCCAATATTTGTAAAATTTGAAGAAATGTTATTTTCCTGCTACATGGCATATTGGGAAATGAAAAGGGAAATGATGTAGAATTGCATTTGACAAGCTGGAGACTCAATAATAAACAGCTATTTATAGACACAGCATGTAAGTAGCCATTTGAATGGCACACCTCCTATGAATGAGTGTAACATCACAGAGAAAAACTGGGTTGACCTTGAACTCCCAGATATATTATAGTTCCTGTTTTGTTTTTGTTGCTATTATTTATAGAGGTATCAGTGATTAGCAGTTAAAAACTCTTTTTTAAAAGACCTAATTGTTACTTGATTATTATTTATTAGGAGATCTTTTCTGTCTGTTAAGATAGATGTCTTGCCCTGACCGGTTTGGCTCAGTGGTTACAGTGTCAGCCTGCAGATTGAAAGGTCCCAGGTTGGATTCCAGTCAAGGGCTTGTACCTTGATTGCAGGCACATCCCCAGTGGGGAGTGTGCAGGAAGCAGCTGATCGATGCTTCTCTCTCATCGATGTTTCTGACTATCTCTCTCCCGTCCTCTCTGTAAAAAATCAATAAAATATATTTTAAAAAAATAAAGATGTCTTTTCTAAGTTAAACTGTGGGTGGTGCACACTGACTCGCAAGTAAAATGGTGGTATTAAATTTACACCCCCATCTTTGGAACCAGGATACTTTGTGCTGTGAAAGATAGCAGTGGCAGCAGATTCAAGTAAGTGATGTCAACCTCTTTTTACTTCCTGGGTTTCACATACTTCACTGAGAAGCTTTCTCTCTATCATGATGGAGACGAAATAAAATGTCACTATGTTTCTGAGTCTATAGGACACAGACGTGCTGTCATAGCTTCACTGAGTAATCAAGGTCATTTGATGTGGCCCTCATCTGCTTATCACATGGCAGGAAGACAGCTAGCTTTCTGGCCTCTTTTAAAAGGGCAATAATCCCACTCAGGAGTGCTCCACCCTCAAGACCTAATTAACCCCCCCCCCAAAAAAAAAAAAAACCCATTTCCTAGTACAATCACTTGGAGATTAGATTTTAACATATGAACTCAGACATTAAGTTCTTCACATTATTTTTACCTATTCTCTTTCTCTTTCAGTTTTTGAGGGGGCAGGGAAGGTCTTCCTCAATTCAGTAAAAATCAATGAAGTACAAAAGAAAACACCAATGAGATGCTATATTTTACCTATAGGATTGGCAAAAAATATATATTCTGCCAGTTGGTTGATGAGGATATTGATGGGATTAAAAGTTCATATGAAACTCTGTAGATATAGTTAGCTGTTGACCAAACTCCTTCGCTCCTTCCAGGAACACAGGTTTCAGCTGGGAAGTGGTTGTCAAACTATTTCCAGCCTTTCTTGTAGCTGGGTATGGCCTTGAAAGTAGTTCTCACCAGTTGGAATCAGAATACAGCTTCTGAAGCAAAATAAGAAGCGGGTGTGCTTCCTGCACATTCAAGTTGCCCTTCCATTCGTTGGATACAGTGGGTAGCAGAACCACAACAATCTAAGATTTCTGATTTACTGCATGGAGGAGAGTGAATCACAGGCCAGGAATAACTGTAATGAACTGTAGTCTTTGGGGCTAATCATCTTAGCTTACCAAACTAACATATACTTCGGAGAACAATTTGACCAGATCTAGAAAAACTGAATGTAGACATACTGTACCATCTAGCAATGTCACTACTTGATATGTTTCCTTGAGAAGCATTTGTACCATGTCAAGAGGTTACCCATTGCAGTGTTGTTTATAGGAGCAAAATAATAGAACCACCTACATGTTGACCAACACTGGGATGAAGAAAGAAAACACAATATTTTCATTTGATGGAAGTGCAGACAACAGTTAAAAGAGGTGGATGATACATGTTGCACTTTGAAAGAATTATGTGCTATCATGACTAGAGCTCCAAACCTTAAGCTTTTGTGGGGAAAATAGCAAGTTTCAAAAAAGAATACCGGCCAGCTGCATGGTTTAGTGGTTGAGCATAGACCTATGAACCAGGAGGTCATGGTTTGATTCCCTGTCAGGGCACTTGCCTGGGTAGTGGGCTCCATCCCCAGCAGGAGGCAGTTGATCAATGATTCTCTCACATCATTGATGTTTTGATTTCTCTCTCCCTCTCCCTTCCTCTCTGAAATCAAAAAGAATATATTTTTAAAAAAGAATACCTAATCATGATTCCACTGATTAAAAACATAAACGCACAGAGGAAAATGTTTATAGCATACTAACTGTGAATGTAAAATTATAAAAGATACTAGGGGCCTCGTGCATGAAATTCGTGCACGGGGGCGGGGGGTGGAGAGGGTGGGGGTCCCTCAGCCCAGCCTGCCCCCTCTCACAGTCTGGAACCCCTCAGTGGATGTCCTATGATGGCCCCAGTCTGCCAGGCACCTTGTGTGTGTGTGTGTGTGTGTGTGTGTCGCCACTGGGGACCTGCCCCCATCTGCATCTGAGGCTCGGAGCAGTCCTCCTGTGTGTGTCTACCTGCTGGGGACCTGCCCCCAGGCTTGGAGCAGGCACCCCCTCTATGTTGATCTCTCAGACTCTTGCCCTCCCCTGCATGTTGTTCTCTTTTTTTGAGCTGTGGCCAGGGCTGGGTGCAGCCTGCCTCCCAAGCTTGCCTACTGCCCATCTTCCTCCAGCCACCAGAAAGCAGGGAAAACCCCGCCTTGTGGTCAGGCCAGCCTTTTCCTGCTCCCTGATCCCCGGAAGGGACCTGTGGAGCCGCCAAGCAGGCCCCCAACCCCCAAGAGCTTGCTTTCCCGCTCCCCAGTGCCCCCCAAAGGGCCTGGGGAGCCGCCAAGCAGGCCAAGATGCCTCCGCTGCCTCTTTCCCACTCACCGGTACCCTGATGCCTTGCTTTCTCACTCCCCGGTGCCCTGCAAAGGGCCTGAGCAGCCGCCAAGCAGGCTGCCAACCCTGCTGCCTCTTTCCTACTCATGGGTCCTGGGTCCTGCGCTGTTCCACCCTGCAGCCGCTCTGTGCACTCGGGAGGTCCCTCAGCCCGTCCTGTGCTCTCTCACAGCCTGGGACCCCTCTGGGGATGTCCACCTGCTGGCGTGCCTGACCAGCCTGGGTGAGGGGCTTATGGCTGTCTCCAGGCTGGCCAAGCCCCCCAGGAATGTCCCTTACTCCATTGGGTTGTGGCCAGCGTGGGTGATGCGCTGATTGGAGCTTTCAGGCTTTAAGGCTGCCCACAGCTCCCATTGACCCAATGTCCCAGCAAGGCTGGCTGGATGCAGGTTTCTGGGGTTTGTTTATCTTCTATAATTGATGCTGTTCCTTTAAGCCGGCCTATGAAGCCTCCTCTCTGCTTCACCTCGCGGAGTCTATAATGACACAATGTTACTCTTAGGCCTGCTGTTTCCTTCAGCTCCCGAGGATTCTATGATTTATACTATGTTGCAAACTTGTGTTTGGCTTGAGCAGGATGAGCAGAGTTTAAGCGGAGCAGGCACAGTTTCACTTTCACTCCTGCCGCAATGGAAGCTGCCGTTTACTCAGGTCTGTGAATGGCGGCCTCCATGTTGGCTGGGCTAATTTGCATACAGCCGCTCTGATTGGCTGGTGGGCGTGGCTTACCCCATCTCAGAGAAACGGTTAATTTCAATATTATGCTTTTATTAGTTAAGATAATTCTTTTTTGTGGGAGACGAGTAAACTCGTCATATCGCTTTTTATACCAAAGCGCGGGAGACTAGTTTTTTCCAAAAACGATGAGTAGAGACAGCCGTCAAATATGGAGGGCCTGGCATTTCAACAACAAGGAAAATGTGCAAGACAACTCGAATAGACTTTGCAAAGTCAGACCATTATTGGATTTCTTTCTTCCCGTTACGACGTGATTTGGCAGGAAAATGCCCACTTACATTGGATTAAAAGTATAACACTAGGCCCATTATCTCAAAAAAGAAAGAGAATAAAATGGGACCAGGGATGTGGTCAAGAAGGACTTTATTTGGCTATAATATGTGGTATCTAAAGAAAAATAATGTTAGTATATATTATTTGTATAATGATTTTGAAAAATAGAGAACAAAGATAGAAAGCAAATGTGACCAAATACTGACAGGGTTACATAATGGGTAGTGGAAATAATGGTCTAGTATAGGAAACCAAATGCTACTGGTTCTCATGAAGTGCACAATAAACTCTCCTAAGTCTCAGCTAAATAGCTGTCTTGTTTTACATTATCTCACAACCTAGGAGCCCTGGCTTTGAAAGAGAATAGGTACAGGTGTGGTAGCTCACGGCCCCTTTTCAGTTTATTTTAACAGCATTATAAGTTACAAGTCATAACATTTACCCATTGCAAATATACAGTTCAGTAAGTTTTAGTAATTTATAAGAGCTGCGTAGCAATCCCTGCCAACCAATATTACAACACTTCCATCACCCCCAAAACTACTTTTGTGCTATTTTGCAGTCAATCTCTACTTTCACCACGAGCTCCAAGAAAACCATCAATATGCTTCTGTCTCCATAGTTTTGTCTTTTTCAGAAATTTCCTATAAATGGAATCACATAATATGCATATCTTTTTCTGTCATTTAACATCATGTTCTGAGATTCGCCTGTGTATATCAGTTTATTTCTTCTTAATGTGGGTATATTATATGGATGTTACACCTTTTGTTTATCTATTCACCTGTAAATGGATATATGGGTTGTTTCCATTCTGAGATATTATGATTAATGCAGCAGACGAGTCTTTGTGGAGAATTATATTTTCATTGCTGTTGGCTAGTGTAGTGTGTTGAATGTTGGTCCCCAAAAGATATGACCACTTACAGCGGTCAACCTATGGGTCACGACCCCTTTGGTGGTCAAACGACCCTTTCACAGGGGTCACCTAAGACCATCCTGCATATTAGATATTTACATTATGATTCATAACAGTATCAACATTATAGTTATGAAGTAGCAACGAAATTGATTTTATAATTGGGTCACAACATGAGGAACTGTATTAAAAGGGCCAGAAAGTTGAGAACCACTAAGTCTTAGAACTTTGTGAGTGTGACCTTGTTGGGGAAAAGGCTACCTTGCAGGTGTGATTAAGTTAAAAATCTTGATGTGAAAACATCTTGTTTTAGCAGAGGCCCCAAAATCTGATGGCTGTGTCCTTATAAGGGACAGAAGAGAAGACATAGGCAAAAATTGGAAGGCCATGTGAAGATAGGCAGAAATTGGAGTTACACCAAGGAACATTTGAAGACACCAGAAGCTGGAAGAGGCAAAGAAGAATTATTATCTAGACCATTCACTGCTGACATCTTGATTTTGGACTTCTGGATTCCAGAATTGTAAAAGAATAAATTTCGGTTGTTTTAAGCTACCACATTTGTGGTAATTTGTTATGGCAACCCTGAAAAAATAATATAAGTAGATATCTAAGAATATTGCTAGGGCATATGATAAGTGATTTTTTAACTTAAAAAAACATTAACAAAAAACAAAAAAACAACAACATACATATAGTACAAGAGGCCAGTGGCTCAGTCTGGGGCTTTTCTTTGAAGGCTGTGTGCTTGCATGAAAGGCCTCTGTCAGCAATGGCTGCTAGTCTCTGGTTATGGATTTGGGCCCAGTTAAGCACAAGGAGCCCTTTATGGCAGATTGGGCACTCTTCGAAGGCGAGGACACAGTCTGACTAAGTGCTGTGTACCTGGCACATGGTATTTTTTTGCAACATACAAACTTGAAATCCCTCCTTAGTGGCTTAAAACAACAATTATTATTAACTAGTGGCCTGGTGCATGAAATTCGTGCATGGGGAGAGGGGGGTGTCCCTCGCCCGGCCTGCACCCTCTCCAATCTGGGACCCCTCAGGGGATGTCCAATGGCCAGTTGGACATCCCTCTCACAATCCGGGACCTTTGGCTCCTAATTGCTCACCTGCCTGCCTGCTTGATCACCCCTAACCATTCTTCCTGCCAGACTGCTCACCTCCAACTGCCCCCGCCATGGCCTTCTCACCCCCAACTGCTCCTCCTGCCAGCTTGCTCACCCCCAGCTGCACCACCTGCTGGCCTAATCACCCCCAACTGCCCTCCCCTCCTGGTCTGATCACCCCTAATTGCCTTTGCCTCGGCTCTGCCACCATGGCTTTGTCTGGAAGGTTTCCTGGTCTAATTAGCATTATTAGTATAGATTCTTTTATTAGTATAGATTTTCTACTTCATGTGACTAGGGCAATGAGACAGCTAAAAGGTTTTAAAAAGCCTCGCTAATAAAACTGGCAATTTGTGCTGGCTGTTAGATGGTAGCTTAGTTAGGGCTGTTAGTTGGGTGACTTGTTTCTTCTCTACTGAGCCTTTCCATATTGCTGCTTGAACTTCCTCACAGCATGGCAGCTGGATTTCAAGAAGGAATGTTCTAATAGCTATAGATATATCTTAAAGCCCACCCTTGAAAGTTACACAGCTTCACTTCTGCATTCTTTTGGACAAAACAGATCATCAGATCAGACCAGATTCAAGGAATGGAAAAACAGATTCCATCAAATAATGAGAGGAATGATCAAGAATTTGTGGTCATCTTTAATCTTTAATCAGCTTAAACTCTATTTTTTATCAGTGTCCCAGTGCTTGAGGACAGAACTGATAAACTAGAAACCATGAATACCAAAGACATGATATTGAGGGGACCAGAGCCCTTTCCCTCTGCTTCTTTGCATTATGGGGAATAAGCCACAGTCTGCCCCGTCCCCCACCCTGCTAAGAAGAAGAATATGAACTTGTTATTTTAGAGGCTCCACTTGAGTTTCATACTTGTTTAACTTTATAGATTTCTAACAAAATCTATAATTAAAAATTATCTCAGAATGCATTGCTTTTCTTCTGAACATTCTTTATTGTTTAGTATTTTAGTTTCATCTTATTTATAAAACTTGTGCCCAGCCAGTGTAGCTCAGTTATTGAGCATCAACCCATGATCCAAGAGGTCACTGGTTCAACTCCCAGTAAGAGCCCATGCCTGGGTTGTGAGCTCAATCCCCAGTAGGGGCCATACAAAAGGCAGCTGATCAATGTTTCTCTCTTCAAAGTTTCTCTCTGTCCCTCTGCCTCTCTCTCTAAAAATCAATAAAAACATGTTTTTAAAAAACAAAGACAAACAAAAAAAAAAAACCAACCAACCAAAAAAAAAAAAAAAAAAACAAGATTAAAAAAAAAAAACTTTACAAATTGTTTTCCCAAATGACTCTGCCATTTTACATTTTCAAACAGCAATGCATATGAACTGCAATTTCTCCACATCATTGCCAACACTTAGTATTGCTAATCTTTTTTATTTTAAGACATTCTAATGGGTATGTAATAGTGTCTTGTTCCTCTAAGGACTAATGATATTGAATATCTTTTCATGTGCTTATTTCATATCTTTTCTCATTTTCTAATTGAAAAAATGGGTCTTCTCCTTTACATCAATTGTCCCAGCACAGGTTTTTTTGCAAAAAATATTTCTTCATTGAATTAGTTCAGTGCCTTTATAAAAAATCAATTCACTATACATGTGTGGATTTATTTCTGCATTTTCTAGCTGATGCCATTGAGCTGTATTTCTTTTTTTATACCAATATCACACTGTATTGATTCTTTAGCTTTATGGTAAATTTTGAAGTCAGGTTGTGTAAGTCCTACACTTTGTTTTTAGTTTTACAAATTATTTTGACTGCTCCTTTTTATGTCATTCCGATCTGCCTGTGCCTCACAGCTTGTGGGATCCTTAGTATGTTGATATAAATCAGTTCATATGTACCAACCTGATATTCAATGAAATGAAGTGAAAATTTTGAGAAAAGAAGGGACCATCTTGAAAGAAATGTGTTCTTCACAATCCAAGTACTGAAATCCAGGCATAGCCACAGTTGTCCATCTTTTAACATCCTAGTTATTTTATTTTATTTTATTTAAAAAATATATTTTTATTGATTTTTTTAGATAGAGAGAGAGGATGAGAGAAAAACATCAATGAGAGAGAAACATAGATCAGCTGCTTCCCACATGCCTCCCTCCCCTCCTCCGCCTCCCTGGGGATCAAGCTCAAAACCTGGGTATGTGTCCTGGCAGAGAATCTATAGAGGGAGATGAACAAAATGAAAGTAAAGTAATAGATTATTGTAGAGAGTGTTAATTGTTATGAAGCAAATCAAACAGGATATGGAGGACACTGCCATAAAAGGTGATAAGGACTGTGAAGAAAGTCTTCTTTGTGGAGGTGGCAACTGAGCTGAGACCATCAGTGGGAAAATCATTTTAAGCAGAATAAATGGAAAATTCACAGATGGATTAATGAGCTTATTAAACACAAGTTCTAGGAGTAGAAGGAATAGTGAAGAGGCTGGAGGTTAAGATGAATTATTGTAAACACAGAGAGGGGGAAAAGGAGAGATCAAATCCATTAAAGAAATAAAGCATGACTTGCCTATTGCTGCTTCAAACCAATCGCTCACAGTTTACTGCCTTAAAACAACCTAAATTCTTTGTGAGTGAGTGAGTGTGTGTGTGTGATTCTGTGGGTTAAGTGGGTGGATTTTCTGCCAGTCTTATCTGAGCTAATGTGGCTGCATTGAACTGGCAGGATGACCAGGATAACTCTCAACCGAGATGGCCGAGGTAATGGGATCCCTAGCTCTACTCTGCTTTTTATCCTGGGATCCTTAATGGCATGGCACCATCAGGACAGTGTTCCAGCTGCATTAAAGCCACATAAGGCGTAGGTTCAGAACTTACACATATTTCTTTTATCACTTGGGGGAAAATACTTCCTCCAGGAGCTGAAAAATATTGCTGCTATGTTTTTCAGTCGTTACTCTTTGTCCTCTGGTTATAACTACTTACATTTTCCCAACATGCAAAATATGCTCACTGTCTCCCTCAAAACTGACATCCCATTATGGTATCATACCCAGTATCAGAGTCTGGAATCTCATTACTTAATAAATCAGATCCAGAAGTGAATAAGGTCCCTCAGGTACAGATTGGTTAACAAAACTTCATTTTCTCACATCACTCCTCTCTTTCAAATCCTTCAATGTTTTCCATTGCCTTGAAAATGAAATCCAAACTTCCTACAATGTCCTATGTGATACACAACTCTCATCTTGTCTCTCTGTCCTACAGTCATGCTGCAGACATACAGTCAGAAACTCCTCAGGGTCTTTGCCTCGCCCTGCTCTCTGGCTGGGCTAGGCTCCCTGGTTCTTCCCTTGACTTCTTAGCATCTGTGTCTTAGCTCAAATGTCAGAGAGGCCAAGCCCAGTCCCCCTTTCTCCACTCCCAGTCTTACTGTATTCAATTTTTGTTTTTCCTTACATTTTATGACTACCTGAAATTAGTATTTCTTAGTTTTTTATTGTCTGTTTTTCTGCATGCTACCACAAGAATACAAATTTGAGAAACACATAGTCTTATCTCCTTTATTAACCACTGTCTACCCCAAACTAAAAGCACATCTGGATACAGGATAAATATTCCACAAGGCACTATGTAAGCAACATTGCTATGTTATTAATGGAATTAAATTTGAGATTAGCCTGAGCTTTTCCATGATAATTATCTGAAAAGGTTTTCTCAACACAACCCTAAATGCATATACATTTAATTTCTCAACTTTCCTGAGATGCAATTCACATATTATACAATTGGTATATTTAAACTCTACAATTCAGTGTTTTTCAGTCTATTTACAGAATTATGCAACCATCACTGCATTTTCTTCACACATACACAAATGCCCTCACCCCATTAACAGTCAGTAGTTACTCTTCCTCCTCCTTCCCTATGCAACTACTAATCAACTGTTTGCTTCTATAGATTTGCCTTTTCAGGGCATTTCATACACATGGGTTTATACATAAGTTGTTTTTGTGACTGGCTTCTTCCACAGAGCATAATGTCTTCAAGTTCACCCATGCCATGGCTTGTATCAGTACTTTATTTATTTTAATTGCTACATAACATTCCATTGTGTGCTTATACCATACTTTGGTAATCCAATAATCAGTTGATGAACATTTGGGTTGTTTCCAATTTTGCTTATTATATGTATTGCTAAGTTTCATGTGGATATGTTTTCATTTCCCTTGTGTATATATCTAAGAGCGGAATAACTCTATGTCTAACATTTTGAAGAAATGCCATTCAGATTTTCTAAAGTTCCTGATCATTTTACATACCCACAGCAATGTATGAGAGTTTCAATTTCTCCATGTTTTCTCTCTGTGTGTGTTTTTAATATAGCCACACAAGTCCATGAGAAGTGGTAGTTTATTATGTCTTTGATTTGCATTTTCTTCATGACTAATGGTGTTGAGTATCTTTCCATAATTTTATTAGCTATTTTTATATCTTCTTGGAGCAATGTCTATTCAGATTCTATGCCCATTTTAATTGAGTTATTTATTTTTTAAATATTAAGATACATAACTTTCTATACATTAAAAATATAAGTCCTATATTAGATATATAATTTGCAAATACTTTCACCTATTCTGTTGATTGTAATTTTTTTTCTTGATTTCAGAGAGAGGAAGCAAAAGAGATTTTATTTGTTATTTAGAGATTAAATAGATTGACCCCATTAGTATTAAAGCTCTATTTTTATTTCTATCATATTTTAATGATTTGTAATGTTCTTAAAATTCTTATTATTCAAGGTAATGTTTATTCTGATATGCAATTTGTTCTTCTAATAACAGAATATTCACTATCAGCATTATACTTACCCAAATATTGATGGGTGAAAGGCAAGAAAACTCATGGAGATACACAAACTTACATATTTTCCTAAAGTCAGAAAAGAAAAACTAAGCAACCAACTTTAACTTTTACTTCATTACAGATAGTATCTCTAACAAAAGAAATTTTCTTATCTCTTAAAAACATTCACCTTAAGTTCATTATAATTATACATAACCTGAAAGTTCTGTCCTTTCAAAAGAATAATTGATGAAACAATTCTACTAGACTGCCCATAGGAGTTCTAAAAAAGTTATCTGTTTCATAAATGCAACTATTAGACTGACTGGAGCTCATTGGTCAGAGAATGTCTAACAAATCTCCTTAGAGAAATAAGAGAATAGGGAAGTATTATTAAGCCCCATGAGTACAAATTTTAAAAGTCTGCAGTAAGAAAGTTACTCATTCTGAGGAAAGAGTAAGTTACATTTGAGCCATCCTAGGCTGCAGGTTCATTATTGCCAATAGAGAGGAAGTTCTTTGAGACATCATGCTGAGCCCTGCCTCTCAAGTATCCTAGACCCTGACTATAAGATCTGGCATGGGTTTTATCAAGACATGGAGTAAAATAATAAAAGTCATATCTGAGGATGTGGTAAAGCAATAAAAACTAGAGCGATATATTTAAAAGCTAGCAGAGTAGGCCACCATATTGGAAAATTCAATAAACAGTTTATAGCACTAGGGGTGGAGGCCCAAATTCAGCAACAGAAACAGCCAAGGAAAGAGAAATGATACCAGAGAAGAATAATGGTGACCACACAACAAGCCTGTGAGTGGTGGTCAAAGAGCGTAAACCAGTGGGTCCAAGCCACCCGCAGGCCTCAGTATGAGCATTGCAATGGGTACTGCAATGAAAACCAAGAGGGGCCTGCATCAGCCACTCCCAGGGTATAATGAAGTGTGACACCAGAAACAGGAGAATTTGGAGTGAACCACTCAGATTTTCTTGCCAAGGTAAGGGAAGATGTGTGAATGCGGGAAGACAGAGAGGCAGAGTTTGCTTTCCTTTTCTGGAGTCCCCATCTCACCCTGTAGCAGCCTGTAAGGCTACTAGTCACTCTGTACTTACTTGTTCTGAGGGTTGCAAAAGTTCTCAAAGTTTCAAAAGATTGCTTTTCCATCAGCATGTTTTAAAACCCACTGACCAATTTTGTGGACTATTTATTTCAAGTGGTATGTAATTTATAATGTAAATCTAGTTTATGACCAATCTAGTTTATGACCAGGAAGATGGTCCTACTGGGCTTTGGAATTGCTGAGTGTATTCTTTGAGCTATGGACTACGATATATAGCTTAGGTGATGTTAAGATATTGTATCAGAATTCAAAATTTGAACTGAAAGAAAAAAAAACCCCAAGCATATTACTTTAAATGGGGTCTTTTAAAACAATATATCACCATTTTCACTTCTTATTTTTTAATCTTCCTCTAGGAAGTTAAACAGTAAAAATACTACCCCAGAAGATATACATTTAAACTACACTGTAGGGGCATGTAATTTAAACATAAAGCACCCTAAATTACCTGTCCATTAGCAAAAATCTGTTCTTTCACTCCCAAACCTATTTTGTTTAATTGAAAATACTCAAAGAGCAGTTATTCATTAATATTTAAGTTCAGTGACTTGAACTAATATAGCTCTATTTGACTCTTCTATCCTGGGATGAAATTGAAGGTAATAAAGATAGTAAGTGAAGATAATGAACTACCTCTGTTAGAGTAAGCAGTTTGACAAACATGAGCAGAGTAGGGAAGATAGACCAGGTATGGAAGGTCACCAGGACAGAAAGCCTGGGTGCCTCGTAATAGGAAAAAAGGCATTGTGGGTGGGACCTCACCCCCAGGATGACTTTTCCTCCCCTAGCATATCACTGGTCATGTGGTTCAGACCCTCCCCTGACCTTTTCTTCCCTGGCATGTTGCTAGTCATGTAGTGTACCTGCTTAGAGGAGGAACAAGGGGCCAGAGAATCACATGATTCCCATATAAGCCTTCACACACACAACCACTCCCTTAAGCATTAAGCCCTCAGAATAACAAAGTTCTGATCCACATCAAATAATCTTAGGAAATTTGATCAAAAAGACAGAGTTTTGGTCAAACTAGAGGTAACATGTAAGCCTCAGTTGTGTTTCAGCTCCAGGCACAGAAAAGCAGCAAAATCAAACAAAGTAATGCCATAGCTGACATCTCCTGATGTCATGTCTGCTGGAAGGACTTAAGAAGCCCTCTGCCCTAGGGTCCATGAGCCTAAATTATCACACAAGGAAAGCTGATGAATATTCTATTGAGACCCTCCACTGAGACCACCCCTAAAATCCTGCCTTTGGAGCTGAAACACAGTTTAGGCCTAGATGTTTTCTCTAGGGAAGAGAGGTCACGGGATTGGGGTCTAAACTAGCAATATGCTAGGGGAGGAAAGGTCACCCTGGGAACCAGAACCCACCCTACAATTGTCCTTTGTTAGACACTTGGGGCTTTCCACCCTGGTGACTTCTGTACCTGGCCCATTGGCCTTGCTTTGCACATGTCTGTCTGGCTGCCTACCACACATCTATATATACACTATCTTAACTAATAAAAGCATAATATTAAAATTATTCGTTTCTCAGGGATGGGGGTAAGCCACGCCCACCAGCCAATCAGAGCTGCTGTATGCAAATTATCCCAGCCAAGATGGTGGAGGCCGCAGCCCTGGTGTGCGGCTTCTCCAGGGCTTCGGCCTCCGCCATCTTGGGAGCCTCCGTCCTGGGAAGGCATCCGGCGCCTTGGGCCTGCGGATGCCTTCCCAGATGGGAGCCTGGGGGGGGGGGGTGTGGGGACCAGGCGGCTGGACCCCAAGGCCCCAGCCCGGGAGGCCATGGGGTGGCCAGTGCCACCCCACCATCGGCTTCCCAGGCGGGTGGTCCGGAGGGTCACTGGGAGCTGTGGCCGGCCTGAAAACTGCCCTCAGCCCCTCACCCAGGCTTGCCACACCCCCTTGGGTGAGGGTCTCCACTGAGGAGCTTGGCCAGCTTGCAAACAGACATTGGCCCCTTACCCAGGCTGGCCAGGCACATCAGCAGGTGGACATCCCCAGAGGGGTCCCAGACTGCAAGAGGCACAGGCTGGGCTGAGGGGACCCCCCCCAGTGCACAAATTTTTGTGCACCGGGCCCCTAGTATCTAAACTAATAAAAGTGAAATAGTAAAATTAACCGTTTCTCCGAGACAGGGTAAGCCACGCCCACCAGCCAATCAGAGCGGCTGTATGCAAATTAGCCCAGCCAACATGGCGGCCGCCACTCACGGACCTGAGTAAACGTTTAGGCAGCGTCCGTTGCAGCAGAAGCGAAAGCGATACTGTTTTCGGCCTTTGGCGGGCAGGCTCCGAAACATGTTTCAATAATGTAACAATCATAGAATCCTCAAGAGCTGAAGGGAACAGCAGCCTGGCCTGCCTTACTAAGAGTAACAAAGTCTCATTATAGACGCTGCGCTGCGAGGTGAAGCAGAGGAGGTTTCGTTACCTCAGCTTAAAGGAACAGAAACCTGTGTCCAGCCAGCCTTGCTGGGACGTTGGGTCAATAGGAGCTGTGGGCAGCCTTAAAGCCCGTCACCCAGGCTGGTCAGGCACGCCAGCAGGTGGACATCCCCCGAGGGGTCCCAGACTGAGGGCACAGGCCGGGCTGAGGGACCTCCTGAGTGCACAGAGTGACTGCAGGGTGGGACAGCGCAGGACCCAGGACCCGTGATGGGAAAGAGGCGGCAGGGTTGGAGGGCACCAGGAAGCGGGTAAGAGGCGGCAGGGGGGTCTCGGCCTGCTTGGTGGCTGCCCAGGCCCTTTGCGGGGCATCGGGGAGCAGGAAAGCAAGGCTGCAGGGGCCGGGTCCTGCTTGGCAGCTCCCCAGACCCCTTGGCGGCACCGGGAAGTGGGAAAGGAAGGCAGCAGGGGACGGGTGAGTGGGAAAGAGTTGGGGTCCTGCTTGGTGGCTTCCCAGGTCCCTTCTGGGGATCAGGGATCAGGAAAAGGCTGGCCTGACCACGAGGCGGGGTTTTCCCTGCTTTCTGGTGGCTGGAGGAAGATGGGCAGCAGGCAAGCTTGGGAGGCAGGCAGCACCCAGTCCTGGCCACGCTCAAAAAAGAGAATAACATGCAGGGGAGGGCAAGAGTCTGAGAGATCAACATAG
>PVJC01014712.1:0-36058 GCA_004026665.1 Murina feae
TTTTGCTGTGCAAAAGCTTTTTATTTTGATAAAGTCCCATTTGTTTATTTTCTCTTTAGTTTCCAATGCCCTAGGGGCTGTATCGGTGAAGAAACCGCTTTGGCATATGTCTGAGATTTTGTTGCCTTTGTATTCCTCTAGTATTTTTATGGTTTCCTGTTTTACCTTTAAGTCCTTTATCCATTTTGAGTTTATTTTTGTGTATGGTGTAAGTTGGTGGTCTAGTTTCATTTTTTTGCATATATCTGTTCAATTTTCCCAGCACCATTTATTGAAGAGACTGTCTTGATTCCATTGTATGTTCTTGCCTCCTTTGTCAAATATTAATTGAGCATATTGGTTCGGGTCGATTTCTGGGTGAGAGAGAATTATTGATCAGCTGCCTCCTCCACATCCTGGGGATTGAGCCTGCAACCCGAGCATGTGCCATTAAGTGGAATAGACCCTGGGACCCTTTGACATTCTACCCACTGAGCCAAACTGGCTAGGGCTTGCGAGCTTTTTTTTTTTAGTTTTTAAAAAAATATATTTTATTGATTTTTTACAGAGAGGAAGGGAGAGAGATAGAGAGTTAGAAACATCGATGAGAGAGAAACATTGATCAGCTACCTCCTGCACACCCCCTACTGGGGATGTGCCCGCAACCAAGGTACATGCCCTTGACCGGAATTGAACCTGGGACCTTTCAGTCTGCAGGTCGATGCTCTAACCACTGAGTCAAACTGGTTAGGGCTTGTGAGCTTTTTTTAAAGTATGTTTTTATTGATTTTGGGAGAGGAAGGGAGGATAGAGAAATAGAAACACTGATGATAGAGAAACATCATGATTGGCTGCCTCCTGCACACTCCCCACTGGGGACTGAGCCCACAACCCAGGCATGTGCCTTGACCAAGCATTCAACCACTGAGCCATACCAGCCAGGCAGGTTTGTGAGCTTTTGATGGTGGTGTCTTAGGTTCTGTTGCCACTGGCTGTCCCAGGCCTAAGGAGTCAACCTGATGTAATCCATGGTCCCGTCTCTAAGACCAATTCCTTGGTGCTGCGACACAATCACCATCTCATGCCTGAGCTGATGCCTTAATGTGGTTAGCCATCTCTCACTCAGACATGGTGTCTAAGATGCTCAAAAGTCTATTAACTCCAAGAGGTGGAGCCCAGTCCAACCATTGAACTGTGCTCTCTTAGCTACTTCAAACAAACAAATAAAAAACAACTTAAAAACCCCTCTCCATGTCCCTGTCAACCTGGGATGGTCATAAGGATGAAGGACTAAATATGGGCATAGAACTGTCCCCCTGCTCATTCCTGTCTTCCCACCTGGCTCAGGAGCAGGCCAATGGGGTAAGCCTCTGTGCCTGGTGGGGTCTCTGGTATCAGCTCAGGCATGAAATGGTGGTTCTATCACCTGGACTCTCCCCCACAGAGATCACAGCCCCACACTCCCCTTCAGGCTCATTAGAGTCAGCTCTGCCCCATCTCTGGCCTCCCACCTCTGACCCCTCCCTAGCAGACCCCCTAAGAGCACACAACTTGCCCCCAAGATTAGGCCCAGATAACACCTCCCAACAAAGCTGCTCTAACCATCTATGAATGCATTTCTCCAACTTTCTATGTAAAATATTTAACCTATAGAAATTGTTGAAAGAATAATAAAATAAACCATACCACCCCTCACCTAGATTCACCAATTGTCAACATTTTCTCCTGTCTGTCTGTCTGTCTGTCTGTCTGATATCTCCTTGCTGGTCTAAGTGGGACTGGCCCCTTCTGGGGTCTGTGCTGCCCAAACTCTGATTTCCAAGTTGGGCCAACTGCATGGTGAGGGGCACAAGCAGCATGCCCAGAACACCCAGATCCTCCATCCCCGCCCGGCTGGCTTCCTGGCTGTGACCATCAGACCTGGTATATGGCTCCCCTGACCTTCATGGAGGTCTTCCTCTGCCACCGGGCATTCCAAAGGTGACCCAGCACCTCCCTGCCAGCCCCTGAGGACAACACGCATTCCACCAGCCTCACGTCAGCCTGTACCCCAGCCAGCAGAGAAAACTGCTTCCCATTGGCCCTGTGGCAGAAAGGGCCAGCAGGCAACCTGGGGCCACCTAGATCTTCCTGACCTCCTAGTCAAGGCTAAGCCCAGCCTGCTTCACTACCTGGGCTGTTTAAATGCAAATTAACTAAAAAATGTCAAATGAATATTCCAGCTCCTCCCCACTTGGCAATGCTATCTGTTCCATCCACTGAGGCTGGTGGCTGCCTCACTAGATGGAACAGACAGCACCTCCCACCATCCTGGAGTCTGCCAGCCAGCACTGCTCCCAAGCCCCTCCTCCAGGAAGCCTTCCTGGGTCTCTGCTGTAGCCTGTCCAGCCTGACACTAGGGACTATGGCATATGAGCACCACCTAACTGCTGACCCTTCTCAGTCCTCACTGCTTCTTCTCATGCCACAACTCTGGAAGGAGCTGTGGCCAGGCCTCAGGAGGTTCCCAGGGAGCTGGGCTGAAGCCAGATGCAAATGTGTGCTCTCCTGCCTCTGAGGCCACAGGACTGGAGTCATCAGGAGGGGTGGGGAGCTAAGAGCTGGGAAATGGCGGGTGTGGGGGTCTGACCCCACTTCCCAGATGCTGCTGAGCCAGAGGTGGTTTCCTGTTATTCTCTCCTCATAGCCTCCTACATTCCCAAAGGCAGGATAAGGAAGTTGCCCTGTTCTGGGGGTGTCACAGCACCCCCTCCCTGCAGCCCTCTGCAGTCTCCCTGAGTAGCTGGGGAGCTGGCTCCAGCCATGGAAACGGATGAGGATGATGCAAGGCCATTCCATCTGTTCCTGCCCCAGGGAAGGAAGAGGTGCTGGAGACTGAATCAATGGCAAGTGAGCAGTGATTCAATCAATTTATGCCCGTGTGAGGAAGCCTCCATCAATTTCATCAGGGGTTTGGAGAGCTTCTGGTTTGGTGGAAGTGTGGGGACACAGGGACAGTAGTGGGCACAGAAAGCATGGAGGCCCCTCCCTCGCTCTTTCCCATACCCTGCCCTGTGCATCTGCCATCTGGATGTTCTGAGTTATCTTATGTATTAAAGAGGTAATATGCAAATTGACCATCACGCAGTAATGGTCAAGATGGCTGCGCCCACAGGGGAGGCAGGGATTCCATAACACAAGATGGCTGCATTCACAGAGGAGGCTGAGTTCCCGTAGTGAGCTTTAACGAGCAATCAGCAGGAACCTGAGACTGTGGCACTGGGCTGGGCCTCCTGCCTGGCGGAGCTTGATGGGGGACCTCAGGCTGTGCACCCTGCTCCGGCGCCAGGCTGGGGGACCTCAGGGCGCGCCCCCTGCCTGTCAGGGCTTGATGGGGGACCTCAAGGTGTGCCTCCCACCCTGGCCGGGGGACCTGAGGCCACACTCCCAACCTGGCAGGATTTGATGGGGGTGGGGCCAGCCAGGTCTGGATGTAGCCCTATGGGGGTGGGGCCGGCTGGGTCTGGGTCTCTCCGATTTCAAGGTGCACATGGGTGGGAATTTGACTCTGGTTCCGGTGGTGCACCCCAGACTCTGACAGGAAGAAGATTTTCATATACATTTTATTAGTTTTTTCATCTCTGACACTTCTTTTTATAAAGGGCAAACAAGAATATTAAAATATTTCCTCTAATTAATTCCCTTTTAATGTGCATGAATTCTGTGCTCTGAGTCACTAGTTGTCTTTATAATAAGCTGGCAATAGTAAGTAATGTTCCTCTGAATTCTGTGAGCCACTCTAGCAAGTAATGGAACCCAAGGACAGGGTTGTGGGAGCCTCAAATTAGAGGCTCTGGTCCTTCACCTGTGGGACACCCAGCTGAATTGCTTGTGGTGTGGACCTCCTGCGCGTGTGCACCTTTGGTGATTTTCATAAGTGAAAGGAGTGTGAGAGTAAATGACAAACAGGAGTGGATTTTCAGGCACAATGCCTAGAGCAGAGTCATGAAGAGATATCTGCACACCCACATCTAGGCAGCACATTCACAACAGCCAAGGGGTGAAAGCACCCCAAGTGTCCAGCAACGAGTTAGGTAAACAAAATGTAAGGGGATGCCATTCAGCCTTAAAAAGGAAGGGCATGCTGGCACCCTGTGGATAGCCTGGAGGATACCGTTCACAGTGGCATCAGCCACTCATGTAAGTCCCCAGAGAAGTCAGGTTCTCAAAGAGACTGGAGTGGAGCAGGGGGATTCCAGGGATGAGGGAGGGGGACTCGAGTTTCATGGGTATGGTGTTACAATGTGTGGAGAAAGTGCTGGTTGGCGGCGATGCCTGCACTACACTGTGGATGCGCTTAATGCTCCTGAACTGTGCACCTGAAAAGTGCTGAGGCGGCAGTAGGCGAGCAGAAACTGCTCAGAAAATCCAGTGCAGGGCAGGGCAGGGCAGGCGCGCGCAGCCTGGAGCAGGATAGCAGGGTCCAACCCGGCGGGAGGGGCGGGGCGTGGGGCTGACGACCAGCCCGAGGCTCCACCCCATCCACGTCCCCGCACTTGTTCCGCCGGCCGCCAGGGGCCGCTGTGGAACGCACCCGTGGCCGGGTCGCTCCTTCCCGCCGCCGTGCTCGTGCCCAAGATGGCGCTCGCAGCGCTGTTCCGGGGCGCGGCTCCAGGGTTTGGCGGACCTGCCTGGCGCTGGCGGCTGCACGCGATCTCAAGGCACCGCCTGCTCTCTGGCTCGGCCAGCCACGGCAGCGACCCCGCTGACGGCGCGGCCTGGGCCTGTTTTCCGCTGGGCGAACGCGCCCTGGTGCGCGTGCGCGGGCCGGACTCGGTCCCATTCCTCCTGGGGCTGCTGACCAATGACTTGCCGCTTCCGGCTCCTGCGGACGGTGCGGCCTCGCCCCCCGCTCGTGCGGGCTACGCCCACTTTCTCAACGTCCAGGGACGCACGCTGTATGACGTCATTCTCTATGGGTGAGAGCAGAAGGGGAGCCAGGGAAGGCGCGCCTCGGGGGAAAGTGGGGAGTCAGAGGGAAGAGGACCACCCAAGCCAGTGGTGGGCAGCTGGGAGGAGGGGCATTGATGGGAAGGGCACCGGAAGATGGGAGGTAGCCTGGGGGAGGGCTTCCGTAGGTGGGCGGGAGGGGCACCGAGGGGCGGGCCCGCCGGGCTCTGGTGGTGGTGGTGGTCGTTCCTGGGCCCCCTTTGCTCCGCTTCAGTCTTGCCCCAGTCGCCCTGTCTTCTTTGCGCGGGAAAGGGAGCCACGACTGCAGGGAGTTGCTGGGAGCGGCTTGGGCCACGCTTTCCCGAGTTCTGCGGTGTCCTCCGCATTTCCCTTCCAAATCTCCCGGGTATGCAGTGTTACCCGTGTTTGGTGTTTTACCTCAATCTGGCGACGTGACAGTCACGGGGGCCGCGCACTAGCGCAGTCGCAGTGTGTCGGCACCCTGCGGGCCTGGGCCGGCAGCCTGGACCGCACGGCCCCTCCAGTGTGTACGCGCCGCCTCTTTCTCATTGGGCTCGCAGAGGAGCTCGTTCTGGAGTAGCTGGTTGAGAGGTGGATCATTCAGGTGGACGTGGACTCCTTATAGCTCTGCATCAGTCTTACCTGATGCTTGACTGGAATAAAACTCCGGGAGCAAAATTGTCACAGAGTTGTGAAGCCAAGACCTGTCTTCCTGAGCTGGTGTTTCTGTTGAGAAGCTTCATGCCTTCTTGCTTTGGGGCCCTGAAAGCTTGTCAAACTCGCGGCCCACAATGAATATTTTTGCGGCCCAGCCAATATAACGGTATGTAAGAAACATTTTAATAAAAATTTCGTAACTTAGTTTTTACAACATCCAGTTGTACATAATTATTAATAACGAACTACAACGTTTGCTAATGACTGATTGCTATAACCGTGTTGCATTCATTTCCCTTATGTATCGGCGCACCATTTCTCTCCACTAATACTAGCAGCAAATATTTTAGCAGCCCATTGCCAGGTCATTAGTCTTGCACTAATTTGTTTGGTGTGCGCAACAGGAAATATTTCGCTTTCTGAGAACAAGGCAAATAGGTTTATTTGCGTTATGTTTATTAATTTGTGCAGTTATTCAGTGTCATAATGTTCAAGAAAAATATTAATTTTTATTAAAATGTTCTATAATTTTATGTTAACGATTACTCATTTATTTCAGCCCTTTGTATTCAGCAGGTCTGTATGGAAATAAACCTACATTTCTATGAAAAGTGAAGCTTTTATTTTTTTGCGGCCCACATGCACTTATACACCTTGTTTGTTTGGCCCGTGTGAGCCTTTGAGTTTGACAGGCTTGTTGTAGAGACTCTTCATCTGATGATTATTTTGGGTTTTCTTTCCTGTTGCCAGAAGCTTAGTGGGTGCTGTGGCAGTGTAATGGGTCAGTAGGTATGTCCTTCAGGCAATCACTGTCTGCTTTTCGATATTAGTGGATGCTGCCATGCCCACTTGTTTGCATACTGTCTGGGGCTACTATGCTCTGGGTCCAATAGATTTGTGATAGACACCCTGTGGCCCAAGCCCAAATTGTTTATTATCTGGCTCTCTACAGAAAAATTTTCCACCCCTGTTGTGTTTCATTTCAGAGATGCTATTATCTTTGTCTCACATATCTTTAAAAAATATATATATATATTTTAAATCTTCATTGTTCAGATTATTACAGTTGTTCCTCTTTTTCACCCCCATAGCTCCCCTCCTCCCAGTTCCCGCCCCACCCTCTGTCCATACCCCCCCCCACTGTCCTTCATAGGTGTACAATTTTTGTCCAGTCTCTTCCTGCATCCCCAACACCCTTTTCCCCCTGAGAATTGTCAGTCCACTCCCTTTCTATGCCCCTGATTCTATTCTATTCACCAGTTTATTCTGTTCATCAGATTTTTTTATTCACTTGATTTTTAGGTTCACTTGTTGATAGATATGTATTTGTTGTTCATAATTTTTATCTTTACTTTTTCTTCTTCCTCTTCTCAAAGGATACCTTTCAGCATTTCATATAATACTGGTTGGGTGGTGATGAACTCCTTTAGCTTTTTTTTTGTCTGTGAAGCTCTTTATCCAATCCTCAATTCTGAATGACAGCTTTGCTGGGTAAAGAAATCTTGGCTGTAGGTTCTTGCTGTTCATCACTTTGAATATTTCTTGCCACTCCCTTCTGGCCTGCAAAGTTTCTGTTGGGAAATCGGCTGACAGATGTATGGGTGCCCCCTTGTAGGTAACTGACTGCTTTTCTCTTGCTGCTTTTAAAATTCTCTTCTTGTCTTTTGCTCTTGGCATTTTAATTATGATGTGTCTTGGTGTGTTCCTCTTTGGATTCCTTTTGTTTGGAGTTCTCTGCGTTTCCTGGACTTGGAAGTCTATTTCTTTTACCAGGTGGGGGAAGTTTTCTGACATTATTTCTTCAAATATGTTTTCAATATCTTGCTCTCTCTCTTCTTCTGGCACCCCTATAATTCTGATGTTGGTACGCTTGAAGTTGTCCCATAGGCTCCTTACACTGTCTTCATATTTTTGGATTCTTTTTTTCTTTTTACTTATCCACTTGGGTATTTTTTGTTTCTTCATATTACAGTTCTTTGACCTGATGCTTGCGTTTCTCTAATCTGTTGTTGGAACTCTATATAATATTCTTTATTTCAGTCAGTGTATGCTTAACACATTTTTTGCGGGAAATGAGTAAAATCGGATCCACCAGGGAGACTGCCAATGGATATCAGGAAACATACATTGGAACCTCTAGTTGGAACCGGCAAAAATAAAAATGTTTTACGTTGTTGTCGTGTGTGTGCCGCTCATAAACTACACAGTGAAACGCGGTACATGTGCAAGTTTTGTAATGTACCCCTGCACAAAGGAAAGTGTTTTGAACGCTACCACACAGTGAAACACTATTAGGTTATAGTTTTTTTTATAAGATCTGTTGAAAATTTCAAAAAAATATTGTAATTTTGTATAAATAAAATTATTTTGATTGTGAAAGAGTGTTTTTTTATACGTTTACCTAGAATGTAGTAATTTTGTGTACATAAAAAATACAATAACACATATTTTGCAAAGTAAATAGAGACCGCTTTTTAAACTAAAACACTGAAAGTCTTAGGAAAATATCAAATAGTTAGAAAGATATGAATCTTTTACAGAAAATCTAATTTTGGTGAGAAAATGTCAAAAAAGCTCCGTGTTATGACGCGATTTGGCGGGAAAATGCCCAATTACAAAGTGTTAATTTCTAGTTGGTCCTTTTTCATATCCTTGAGGGTCTCATTAGATTTATTGAGGGTCTCACTAAATATATTGGCGGTTTCTAGAAAATTCTTGAAAAACCATAAAACTGTGGTTTTGAACTCTATATCCAGTCGTTTGCTTTCCTCCATTTCTGTCATTTGTGTTCTGTTTCTTTGTCTCCACATTTTGGCTGCTTCCCTGGGTTGATAGAGTGGCTTTCTGTGTTAGGTGATCACTGAGAGGAAATGACCTCCAAGCCACTTGGTTATGCGAATCAGCTGTGTCTTCAGTGGGAGAACTTCTGTGCTGGAGACACCTTTATGGGGCAAGAGTTGTTTGGGTAAGCTGGCACTTGTATCTCCAAGGAGGTGTTATTTTTAGCTTCTGCCTGGGGCTTCCCAGCCTTTTATATGCAAAAGCCTCTGCACTCAGCTTGGGTAAGGGCGAGGTCTCGGGGAGTCTACAAGGCGGAGCAACCAGTTAAGGCTGATTCTCAGCCCTGCCCTAAAAGGCACCAGGACTCAAGCTGCTCTGGAGTTTCTCTCGGCGCCAGACGGTGCTAGACAGTCCAGCTCCTCCCCGTATGATTCTGAGTCCCCAGAAACTCGCCTGGAACTGGAGTTGAGAGCCATGGGGAGCTTGTGCTTCCCTCCAGTACGAAATGCTTCCAGCCGTTTCCGAGAGTCCTTTCTGCTAGTCTCCATACCTCTGCACTTTTTCTCCACACCTCCTCTGAGTCTCAGTCTCTTTCTAGTTGTAGAATTTTCTCTCAGCCAGCTTTCCTGTGGGTCTGGGTGGTGTCCGTTTTCTTCTTTTTGTTGTTGTTTTAAAATAGTGCACAGCCGCAATTCCGGTGTTCACCTATGCCGCCATGTTAGTTTCTATCCTTTTTAAATATATTGTATTGATTTTTTACAGAGAGGAAGGGAGAGGGATAGAGAGTTAGAAACATCGATGAGAGAGAAGCATCGATCAGGTGCCTTCTGCACACCCCCTACTGGGGATGTGCTTACAACCAAGGTACATGCCCTTGGTCGGAATTGAACCTGGGACCCTTGAATCCGCAGTCTGATGCTCTATCCAATTTGTCTCACATATCTTACTACATTCCTCTAATTACTTTAATTTGCTTATGTAAGAACTTGCAAGAACTTGAGCCCTCTATCAGTAATTTTCAGTAGCATCTATTTCAGTCATTACTCATTAATTTACCAGCATTGTAATAATGTGTTTTTTTTTTTTTAAAACATTTTTTATTGATTTCAGAGAGGAAGGGAGAGGGAGAGAGAGATAGAAACATCAGTGATGAGAGAGAATCTTTGGTCTGCTACCACCTGCATGCCCCCTACTGGGGATCAAACCCAAGATCCAGGCATGTGTCCTTTACTGGAATGGAACCAGGGACCCTTTAGTTCACAGGCTGATGCTCTATTCACTGAGCCAAACTGGCTTGGGTTGTAATGAGGTTTTGAGTTCACAGGCTGATGCTCTATTCACTGAGCCAAACTGGCTTGGGTTGTAATGAGGTTTTGATTCTCAAATTTCCCTGCTGTGTCTGCCATCTGCCTTTACATATTTTTGCCTTTGTGTTCTTTTTATGAGTTTATATTCTTGCTAGAGGCCCGGTGCACGAAATTTGTGCATGGGTAGGGTCCCTAGGCCTGGCCAGTGATCAGCGCCGATCCGGGCCTTACTTCCCCTGGCTGCCAGCTGCTGGCAGGGGCCTTCCTTTGTTTCACACCGCCCCCTGGTGTCAGCGCACGTCATAGCGAGCAGTCGAACTGCTGGTCAGTCGAATGCCTGAGGGGACAATTTACATATTAGCCTTTTATTATATAGGATAAGTTGCTCTATGGTGTAAAGCAGTTTCTTGGTTTTTCTTTCTTCACACTTTCCCTGTAGTCTGGAAGGTCATTGCCTAGCTGCTGTGCTGGCAGGTCCTGTCCCAGATAGTAAATTTGTGATAGCAGATTTGGCATCTCTTTCCACATGTTGTTTGTGCCCTGATTTGACCTGGAGAAAAATAAGTTTTTCTCTCCCAGCTAATTCCTGAGAATGGGCTGTTGCTCACTGTTCAGTGTGCTAAGAGAATTGAGGGCCACTGTAATGATATTTCCCGACCCTAGTTTAGAATGGGTCTTCATTCCATCAAAGACACTAGAGAGGTAGTGGCATTGCTTCCCCTCAACAGTGGAGGAAAGGGGTCATGTGGACATGCCCCATTACTTCGATGGGTGCCCCTGGAACTGGGAAGTTGGTGGGTGATGTCCAGATTCATCTTCAAGTTCTCTTCTGTGATGGGAGGCTTTGGGGCCAGAGTCCACTCTCCTGCCCTGCCTGATACCTCTTTTCTTGCTTAACCCTTCTGATTAGTTCATGGCTTAATTCATATGCTTCTTCTCACCTGTTTGCTGTTGGCCATTTACCTATGTCTGATCTCTTTGGGAAGAGGGCAACATTGGGTTTGACTGCCTCCTTGGAGGCCTACATGCCTTCCTGCTTTCTCTGTGTTAGCTCCCTACTTGCTGTTTTCTCTGCATCCTCTCTCTCTGGAATTTTTCATTTTAACTCTTATGCTTCTAATTTCCCATCCTTGAGTCATTTGTCAGAGCACCGTGTTGTGTGTTGGATGCAGCAACTTCTCTCAGGTGTAGCTTTTTGTTTATAAAGTAGATTTTATGTCAACGTTAAAAATAAAATAGCCTGTTATTTTACCATCATAATGAGTTTATTTGGGAATAGCAACTGGGGACATGCAAACCATGGTAAAACCATACACAAGTCTAGAGAGAGGAGCTACTTTTATTTTTTTATTAAATATATTTTTATTGATTTCAGAGAGGAAGGGAGAGAGAGATAAAAACATCAATGATGAGAGAGAATTATTTGTTGACTGCCTCCTGCACACCCCATACTGGGGATCAGCCTGCAATCTGGGCATGTGCCCTGACCAGGAATCGAACCCTTACCTTCTGGTTCATAGGTTGATGCTTAACCACTGAGCCATGCCACCAGAGGAAAGAGGGAAGTTGGCAGGGATTGTTGTTCATTGGAGGAGAGCAAGAGTTTGGGGTGGTGGTAGCTTCTCATTGGCTGAGTGTGGTGATTCTGTTGCTAGACAAAGAGAAAAATCTTTCTTCCTGCTGGAGTCTGCAAAAGGCAGTGAGTGGAATTCATGAGAACTTATGCTTAAGGGCTTCCTGACCATGATTTTAATGAGGTGTTTCTTTATTCACTTTCACATGTTTAGAGAATTTTAACAAAATTGAGGGGAAGATACAGAGATTTCCCATACACACATAGTATAGGAAATTCCTACTGTCAGCATCTCCTACCAGAGTGGTGCATTTTTTATATCTGATGAATCCACATGGGCCAACGTCCGTAGTTTACGTTAGTAGGTTCAGTCTTGATGTTGTGCATTCTGTGGGTTTGGACAATGACATGAATTGATAATGACATGTATCCAGCATTGCAGTACATAGAGTAACTTCATTGCCTGAAAATCACCTGTTCTCCAACAATTCATCTCTCCCCTCTACCAACCCCTGGCAACCACTGATCTTTTTACTGCCTCCTAGTTTTTGCCTTTTCCAGAATGTCAGATAGTTGGATTGTATAGTATGTGTCCACCTCTCATTGGCTTCTTTCATTTAGTAATACATATTTAAGTTTCCTTCATATCTTTTTTTTAAACAAATATATTTTTATTGATTTCAGAGAGGAAGAGATAGAAATATCAATGATGAGAGGGAATCATGGGTTGGCTGCCTCCTGCACGCCCCCTACTGGGGATCGAGCCCACAACCTGGGCATGTGTCCAAGACCAGAATTGAACCTGGGACCCTTTCAGTCCACAGGCCAATGCTGAGCCAAACCAGCTAGGGCTCCTCCATATCTTTTGATGGCTTGTGATAGCTGGTTTCTTTGTAGTGCTGAATAATATTGGTTGTAGCATAGTTTATTTATTTGTTCACCTACTAAAGGACATCTTGGTTGCTCCCAAGTTTTGGCATTCCTTATATAATAAAAGCGAACTCTCAACCAGGAGTTTATCTGGGAGTTCGACCAGGGGGCAGGGCCGGCCAGGGGAAGGGAGGGAGAAGGGAAGAAGCCAGCAGCCACTAGGGACCCAAATTTCATGCACTGGGCCTCTAGTTATGAATAAAGCTTCTGTAAACATCTTTGTGCAGGTTTTTGTGTCGACATGTTTTCAACTCCTTTGAGTTAATACCAAGGAGTGCAATTGCTTGTAAGAGTGTGTTTAGGTTTGTAAGAAACCTTCCAACGTGGATGCACCATTTTGAATTCCGACCAGCTCCTGTTGCCCTATATCCTCTCCTTTGTTTGATAATGTCAGTGTTCTGGATGTTGACTATGGTAGTAGGTGTATATTTGTGTTTCTCTGAGGTCATATGATGTGAAGCATCTTTTCATAGCTCATTTGCCTTCTGGGTACATCCTCTTTGGTGAGGTATCTGTTAAGGTCTTTTGGCCCATTTTTAAATTAGGTCGTTTTCTTATGTTGGGTTTTAACTTTTTTTTGTGTGGATTTTGGATGACAGTTCTTTGTCAGAGGAGACTTTTAAAATATTTTGTTTCAGTCTGTGGCCTGTCTCCTTATTTCCTCTGAGAAGATTGTATTTGTTGTTGTTCCTAATTCTCATCCAAGGATCTTTTTTTCCATTAATTTTTTTAGAGAGAGTGGAAGGTAGGAAGAGGGGGAAGAAAGAGGAGAGAGAAACATTGATGTGAGAGAGACACATCAATTGGTTGCCACCCACACGCTCTCTGATTGGTACTGAGGATGGAACCTGCAACCCAGGTATGTGCTCTCAACCAGAACCAAACCCACAACCCTTCAGTGTGCAGGCCAACACTCATACCACGGAGCCACGCTGGACAGGGCTTAAATATGTTTTTATTTATTTATTTATTTTTTAGAGAGAGAGGAAGGGAGAGGGAGACAGCGAAACATCGATGAAAGAGAGAAATATCAATCAGCTTTCTCCTGCACTCCCCCCCACCCCCCACTGGGGATTGAGCCCACAACCTGGACATGTGCCCTGACCAGGAATTGATGGTGAACTCTCCATTCATGGGATGATGCTCAGCTAACTGAGCCACATCAGTTAGGGCAAGTCTGTAATTTTTGAAGGTCTTTTCTCATTCTGACCACATGTGTGTTTCCTGGGCTCCCACTTCTTGGTGGAAGCCTTCCTCACCTGCTGGCTGCCAAAGGGATGCTCCTGGCTCTGGCTCCAGCTGTGCTGCTTTGGTGGGACACCCTCATGTCTGAATGCTAGTCTTTGGGGTGTTTTGCCTGGGCTGCCACTGGTGTTCAGATGGTTCCCCACTTCCTTGTTTCTAGTCATGATGTTTCTACCTCTACCTAAGATTTTATTTATTTATTTATTTATTTATTTATTTATTTATTTATTTATGCATTTTTAAATATATATATTTTTTATTGATTTAAGAGAGCAAGGGAAGGGGAGAGTGAGATAGAAACATCAATGATGAGAGAATCATTGACTGGCTGCCTCCTGCATGTCCCCTACTGGGGATTGAGTCCACAACCTAGGCATGTGCCCTTCACTGGAACTGAACCTGGGACCCTTCATTCCGCAGCTGACACTACCCACTGAGCCAAACCAACTGGGCTACCCAAGATTTTAAACGTAAAAATATACCTGCACATGGTTAGAAAAACTTAAGAATGCTAAAAAAGCTTATGGAAAATGACTATTGACATTCAGGTAAGATACATTCAAACCTGTGAAGAATTTTTGTGAGTTTATTTGAGTCTAACTATCGACAATTGCCAGGAAGCAAAATCTCAGTGGATCAAGGATCAAGATAATGCTCCAGAGAATAGTTGTTTTGCACCTTATTTTATAAATTACGGTCAAAGGAGGAGACGTAAATGGGTCACATGAAATCCACTGGTGATAGGTTAGGGAGGCGGGAGAAAGCAAAGTAGGGAAACTTCTGGGGTTGGATAAAAAGTATGATAGATACATACTTTTCCTTTGATGAGCGCAGGATAGTTAACAGTTAACAATTAACTCAATGACATGAGGGGATCTGTGGTCTCCACAGAGCAGTACTGTACTTTGAGGAGTCCAGAAAAAAGGAAAATTACTTTGACATTCTAATGATTCTAGAGGCCCGATGCACGAAATTCATGCAAGGGGCTTGGCCCTCGCAGCCCCGGCTTCGTCATCAGGAAGGACATCTGGAAGGTTGTTCGGTTATCCGGTCTAATTAGCATATTACGCTTTTATTATAAACTAGGAGCCCGGTGCACAACCTGTGGCCTGCCACCCGCCCATTGGTCCCACCCACCTCACACACACCACCTGCCACCCTCCCATCTCGCTCTGCCCACCCCACACACCCTGGCCCGTCACCCACCCTGAACATCCCACTCACCCTGCCGCCTGCACTGCACCTGCCTCCATGGTTCCACTGCCAGCCTCCATCTTGACTGAGTTAATTTGCATACAGCCACTTGGATTGGCTGGTGGGCGTGGCTTAGGTGTCCTATAGAAATGGTCAGTTTTAATATTATGCTTTTATTAGAGTAGATGTTATCATAGATGCAAAAAGCCAATAGACAGGCTCAGTGAAAATAAAGATTGACCTTTATCAGGGAAGATATGGCTTAGGGTATGATTTCTCACCGTAAACTGCTTTTAGTTAAGAAGTTTAGTTTCAGATTATTCTTTGTAGTTACTTTAGGTCCCTGAGTTAGGACGGTCACCATGCAGACCTCTCCTGAGCTTGTTAGGTTAGCATGTGGCCCCTTTCCGTCCACAACTATCTGCTGCCTTCCTGCTCACCCACATGGATCTACCCTCTCCAGAAGCAGCTCTTTTTTAAGAAACTTTTTATTTTTATGTCATTATAGATTCACACAAGCTGCAAAAATAATGTACAGGGAGGTCCTATGCCTTGTTACCAGTTTCCTAAATGATAGCATCTTGCCTGCTGTGTCCAGGGGATGGACATGGGCCATCCTTGGAGAGCTCAGGTTCCTCATATTCCGTGTGCTTGAGCGTGTGCAAGTACAGGTCTCTGCGATTTGACCATGCATGGATACCCATGTGACCTTGAACAAGATGGAGCTACTCTGTCACCACTAGGCTCCCTTCTTCTTGCCACCCGCTCAGCCCTATCCTCCCTTTTCTGTTCTCCCTCCGTTTCTGTGATTATGGCATTTTAGGAATGTTGTATGAATGGTCACTGCCCATAATGTCCTTCATCTCCGTCTAGCTGGGATCAGTGATCCATCCTGTTTCCTTGCTGAGAAGTATTCCATCGAGGGGGATGAACCACGGTCTTTTTAACCTTTCTCCTACTGAAGGGCAGTTTGGTGTCACTTTTTGGCTATTATGGATAAAACTGCTCCTAAAATTTGTGTATAGGTTCTTATGTGAACACCAGTTTCCATTTCTCAGGTAAGTGCCCAAGAGTGCAGTGGCAGCTGATGATAGTGCTCAGGTGGTAGTTGATGTTTAGTTTTATAAGGACCTATAAATCCTTTTCTGGAGCTGCTGTACTTACATTCCCACTGGCAACACTCAGTGGTCAGCTTCCTAATTCATTGCCAGCATGGGGTGGCATTGTTATTTTAGCCCTTTTAGTCCTTCTGACTGCCTAGTGCTGACCCTGCTGGATTTAGTGGTTTGTTTGTTTTGAGAGAGAGAGAGATTTGTTTCACTTATTACACATTCATTGGTTGATTCTTATATGTTTTCTGACCAGGGATTGAACCCACAACCTTGGTGTATCCAGAGATGCTCTAATTAACTGACCCACCTAGCCAGGGCCTGTCCCTGTTGGTTTTGTGTTTGTGTCTGAGGAGTGACACTGAATTTCTTTTCCTGTTCTTATTTGTGTCAACTTCTCTGAACTCTTCTAGCTATTTCTTCTGGCTGCTCAGCTGACCTCATTTTTGATGTTCTGTGAGGACATTTGGAAGGTGAGAGGTCAGCTGTGGCAGGTTCTCTCCCACCCTCCTCACCCTGTTACTCTGTTCCTAATGGTACTATGGCAACTGGTTATGTGAGACAAGTGTATGGACTCTACAAGGTGTGTGCATAGGGTGAGTCCACTGAGATCTGGCAACCAGTTGATAGGCTTCGGAGGAGGGTCGGGCACCAGATGATGGCCTTTGACTCTTTTCCCTGCTCCCATCTCAGCTGTCACCATTCTGGGACTTTGCTTAATCCACATCTGCTATCCGTACCCCATTTGTGCCTGGATGGCTCCACCTAGCCCCGCTGTTCCCAGCCCCACACATGCTGCACTAGCCTCTCCTCAGTACTTACTTATCTGAAGGAGCCCCACCATCCATCTGGTCAGCACATCAGAATCCTGGGGTCATTTTTGTAGATGTGGGCTGAGTATGGGTTAGATGGTTCTCGGGCTTGCCTTGGGAAAGTGGGAGGTGGTGTAGTTAGGTGTGGCCTTACTGCTCTAGAGAGCCCCCTACCCCAACCCAGCCTTAGGACCCTGGTTTATCTGTGGCTTCTAGGGCTAGAGGAGGCAGATCTGTCGTTAGGGTGAGTGTCAGCACCTTTCTGCCTCACCTGGAGTGTCAGACACAATCTGCTGGTCCTTGGCATATACATGTCTGTGCCCATGGCCTGGGTGGGAGGGATGTGGAGGGGTCCTGTGGTGGCTGTGGGGTCTCCTGTGTGCACTGCACTGCACTGCACAGTGGGACCAGAGGATTGGGGGGCCGTGGCTGGGTTCTGCATGCTGGTTCCACTTTGTGACGCCCTGTGGACCCACTCTTGCATTGTTATTGGTAGAAGTGGGGTTCTTTTTAAAAATTTTTAAAATTGATTTTAGAGAGAGAGAGGAGGGGAGAGAGAAATAGAAACATCAATGAAAACATCAATTGACTGCCCCCTGCACATCCCCCCCACATGGGATGGAGCCCACAACCCAGGCATGTCCCCTGACTGTGAATTGCACTGGTGACCTCTTGGTGCATGGGTCAGTGCTCAACCACTGAGCCACACTAGCTGGACAGGAAGTGAGGTTCTTAGGGTACCACTGGATGCCCCCAAAGGAAGATGAGATATGGTAGAATGATTTATTTCTGTAGAATTATATCCCTAGGTTTCCAAAGTCCCATTTCCCTTCATCCACTCATGGAGGTGTAGCTGGGATTTCAGTAAAGCTGAAAGGAAAGCCAGTGTCCAGAGTTCCTTTCCATGCTGGAGCTGGTGCAATTCAGCGTCAGGCTAGTTACAATCCATTAACCCATTGTGTGTGGGTCCACATGGCCTTGGGCCATTGGGACAAATACAAGGAAACAGAAGCAAAAGAGCCCCACATGCCGAGTCCCAAGAGAGGGAATTACATGTCTCAAACCCCTGCACCCCCTTGCAGTGGCCACACTCATTCTGGCCAGTGACTTCTCCCAGGTGTGATTGACAGGGAAATGTTCCCTGTCACCCCAACTTTACAGGGCATGCATCTATCTGACCTTTGTCCAGTCCCTTCCCCCAATGTTTTGCAAGGAACATGCCTATAATGTCTGGCCTACTCTTCGTTCCTTTCCTGTTAGTAATTACTAGTTAATTATAAGGGTATCACCACCACAAGCAGTGCCACTCTTCCTCCCCGCAGGCTCCCGGAGCACACTGACCAAGCTCCCGCCTTCCTCCTGGAGTGTGACAGTTCTGTGCTGGGTGCGCTGCAGAAGCACCTGGTGCTGCACAAGATTCGGCGGAGGGTCACGGTGGAGCCATGCCCTGAGTTGCACGTTTGGGCCGTTCTGCCAGCCATTCTTCAGGAGGTGGGTGGGGCTGCGCCACTGCCCAAGCACCAGGGCTCTGCCATCCTCGCCCGTGACCCCCGCACTACTCGCATGGGCTGGCGGCTTCTCACTCAGGACAAGAACCCTGCCCTGGTGGCCAGGGGCAGGCTCAGGGACATCTGTGATTATCACCGGCACCGATACCAGCAAGGTGTGGGGGCACCTGGGATCAGTGGAGACTAAACTGGTGGAGTGGGAGGGGCTGGAATGCAGGGCCCAGTTGAGAGCTGGGAGGCACTGGGAGGAGCCAGGGGAATGAGCATGGCTGGGGTCAGAGAGGAGGTCTTTTTTCTAGCAAGTAAGGTTGAGGACCAGGGGACAGGGAAGTGGTAGCAGGCAGAGGATGGGGTGCTACAGAAGTGGGAGGGGCCATGCCTGGTCTTCCTCTGGAGGACACCTCACCCCTCACCTTGTTTCTCCCTTTCTATCCCCACAGGTGTTCCTGAGGGGGTCCACGACCTGCCCCCAGGAGTGGCCTTACCCCTGGAGTCTAACCTGGTCTTCATGAATGGTGTCAGCTTCACCAAAGGCTGCTATGTTGGCCAGGAGCTGACAGCCCGCACCCACCACATGGGTGTCATCCGAAAGCGCCTCTTCCCAGTGCAGCTCTTGGGCCCCCTTCCTGAGGGTGGCATCACCCCTGGCACCACAGTGCTCACTGAATCTGGACAGGCTGTCGGCAAATACAGGGCAGGCCAGGGGGATGTGGGTCTGGCCCTGCTGCACTCAGAGAAAATCAAGGGCCCACTTCACATCAGAACCACAGGGAGCGGCCAGGTGGCCCTGACTGCCTCTGTGCCAGACTGGTGGCCCACAGCTACCAAGTAGCCCAGATGTCCCTGCACTCCCACAGAGTGCCTCTGTCCCCCTCTGCACACTTGCAGACTGGCCCTGTGAAGACATGCATCCTTGGAAGGTCCCGAGTGTTTGTGGGACTCCTGCGGCCGCAGGTGTGCCAGGCCTTTCCAGCCCACCATGCTTCCAACTGACACCTGCCTCTGCTGGTGGCTTTGTGCTGGGGGAGCCAGAAGCAAGCCTTGCGCCTGCCACAGCTGAGCTGAGCCCTATCTTCCAGCACACCTAGATGAGGTTCCAAACCATGTTGCTCTGGAAGCCATTTGTCCATCAGCCAAGGACAGGAGTGAGAAGCTGTGCTGGCAGAGCCTTCCCATACTGCCTGCACCACTCAGCCTGCTTCAGGGCAGGCCTGGCACCGAGGCGGTGCAGCCAAGGGATGGCAAGGGGCAGTGGGAATTGTCTTTCATGCAGGCTTGGGGCATGTCTCAGGTCAGGAATCATGTGATGGGTGTGGTGATCGTGTCGGCGGGCAGAGGCACAGGCTACCCACAGGCACCACAAAAAGTCCTCCAAGTGCACCTCTGCGCTCAGGGCGCTGGCCATAGGAGCCCTGGTACCATTTCACAGTGGGCACTCCAGCTCCTCAGCATCGGCGCCTTGGTGGTCTGGGCAGCCCCTCTTCCTTCCTGAGCCTGTGTGCAGAGAGGAGCTTTTGCTTGATTTATTACTGCTATTTTCTGATGTGACCAGGCCCCCTTTAAACCGCTGATGTCCATCCTCCCACTGCAGTGTGATTGACATTATGGATGACCCACTGGTGCCCCAGAGTGAATATTAAAGTTTGACTTATAAGCGGCTCATGTGGAATTGTAGTTTCATTTTGTGGAGGTGCTGGGACTTGGTTTTATGCAGACTAGATATGTTGAGAAGGTCTCCCTCGAGCAGCCACGTTGAGCAGAGATCCAGTCCCAGTTGGATTGACAAGAAGATCAGAGGCCAGGGCTTTGGAGGCTCTGAACTATGGTCTGAGGAGGAGGGCCAAGTGGGAAGGAGGCATCTTGGTGCCTGGCAGGGTGTCAAAACCCTGCTGAGAACCTGCAGCCAAATGTAGGTTTGGAGTTGCATGTTAGGGGAAGGGGGCCCACAGTGGGTCTGGGGCATTGAAGGTGAGGCAGATGGTGAGGGAGATGGGGAAGGGCCCAGCCAGCTCCTAAGGGCAAGGCTTATCCTGACACACGTCTCCTGGGGTGGAGGAAATTAAGTCGTGTCAGCTTCTGGATAGGAAGGCATATAAATGAAGGACTCAGGAGCTCTTGTGCTAATGGCCAGGACAGTCACCTCTCACAGCTCTGCCTCTGTCACCTTCTGTGCATCTGTTTTCTTTTACAGAAAATTTAGCCTGCTGGCCAGTGTTTACACTGATGCTGAGACCTTGGCTCAGGTTTCCAGTTCCCTCTGTGTCTGTGTGACCTGAGCCTAGAGGCCAGCCTTGCAGGCCAGACCGTCCCTCTTGGGTAGACGTCCATCCATAGCCGATATCTGGGCTAAAGACATGAGCGCTTTTCACAGGGCTGTGGTGTTTGTAGCACATCAGAGCCCTGGGCAAGAGTCTGAGCCATGAGAAAATGGGAAAGGAGGCTGGCCATGGGTTCTTTTCGGCATGAGGCATTCTTAAAACCGTCTTCCGGGTTCTCCAGGTAACAGGGACCTTAAAATATTAGGTTCAGATTCTACATTATGACTTAGTGCTTTTAGAAGAAGACTGCCCCATATGGTCAGACCACACCAGCTTTCATAGATACTTGCAGAAGGCTTGGCCCCTAGTGATTCTGGAGTGGCCTCCCAGTGCCAGTTGGGTCCAGTCTTCACATCTGCCTCCAACTTCATGAACCCTTCTCCAAGAAAATTGGTGCAGGTGCCCAGAAGGCTCTTAGTTTTCACATCTCCTTCAGCTGGTGTCGCTCAGCTGGTTGAATTTCATCCCATGCACCAGAAGGTTGCCGATTGGATTCCAGGTCAGGGCACATGCCCAGGTTGTGGGCTTGATCCCTAGTAGGAGACAGCTGATTGATGTTTCTCATTGATATTTCTATCTCTCCCTCTCCCTCCCTCTGAAATCAATTTTAGAAAACAAAAAATTTAAAAGTGTAGAAGTTCTGAAAAATAGGTGGTCATAGTAAAAAAAAAACTCCAAAAATAGACCTGCATGGTAGTGTTTTTAGGCACCTGTAAGTGCAGGTGTGAAACTTCCTATGAAAACCCTCATCCAGCTCAAGCCTTCCATAGAGAAGGTTCTAAGGAATAAAAAACGTTTATTGCTAAAAAATCCTAAGGAACCCAGAAACACTCAGCCCCCAAAGAAACAAGGTCAGCAGAAAACCCACAAATTTTCAGATATCTGTGTAACCAGACACACTATGAAAAATGTATATAACTATATTTAAAGGAGAATTTTCATAGTATATACCTATGAAAAAGGAGAATTTCTAGAAATAAAATATTTTAAAAATCCATGGATATAGTTTTTGAAAAATTGGGAAACTGAAGAAATGACCCTCCAGTGATGAGCTGATCCTAGAATGAGCACAGAAAGGCAGAGGGAAATGAGGATGAAGTCAAGAGGGTGGAGAGGGATATAACTGATCCAAGGTGGGGGTGTTAACACAGGAGAGGAAAAGACATGGGGCAGGGATGGTGTTCACAGAAGTAGTTGCTGAGAACTTACCAGAATTGATGGAAGTCATTTTTTTTTTTTTCAAATCCTCACCTGAGGATATATATAGAGAGGGAGGGAGGGAGAGAGGAGAGAGAGAAAGAGAGAGAAAACAGATGTGTAATAAAAACTGACCGGTTGCCTCCTGTTCATACCCCGACCAGGGGTCAAACCCGCAACTTAGGTATAACTTGACTGGAAATTAAGCCTGCAGCCTTTTGTTGTACAGGTGTTGCTTCAACCAACTAAGCCACCGGCCAGGGTGATAGAAGTCATTCTTAGTCTCAGGAAGCCCAGTAGGTCCCCAGCAGTATATAGTCAAGCTTTGGTTCTCTAATGTCTCTCATTTCAAACAGTTCAGTTCTCAACCAACTTGTTCGTGGAAAAAAAGTCTTGGTTGTTGAACAAAACTTCAGTTCTCAGCCCCACAATCCTTTCATGCTGATACTTCTATGACCAGTCACATGCCTCTCAGGTGACAGACAAAGGAGAGAATGTGCGAGTGCGAGTCAGTTTACCACTAAACCTTGTGTTAACATCTCAGGAAATTGTGCTGTGAATATTTTCATGTTTATTTTTTTTCGCTTTTGTTGCTGCTCATTGTTATTAAATCTTCATAGCAAGTCACCATGGGTCCTAAGAAGGTTAGCGATAGCAGCAAAGTGAAAAGGAAAGTTGTGAGGACAAATTGATAGAGCTTAAAAAAGAAATAATTGCAAAGTATGATAGAGGTGTCTGCGTGTCTGATCTGACTACCGAGTATGGCATAGTAAGTGATTAGCACAATTTAAAGACACCTCTGAAACACCATTTAAAATGTAAACCAACAAATAGGTTAAAACAGGGAATCATTTGGGGATCTAAAATAGATTAATTCAATTTACATAATTTCTAGTGGGAAAAAATGGTTCAGTTTTTAAACAAATTGCTTTTCAAACAGCCTTCTGGAACAAATTAAATTTGAGAACTGAGGTTCCGCTGTAAATAAAAGTCTTACCTACTCACAGCTTATAAAAGTGCAGAGTTCCAAAGACAGGGAAACACTTAAATGTACTTAGAAAGAAAAATCTTTAAAAAAACCCAAAACACCCTGTTCATCAACAGAAGGAAAAAGAATATCTATCCCCCATGTACTGAGAAAAATAACTCAGCCCAGCAAAACTGCTATAAAAAAGAATGAACTCTTACCCTTTGGGAAAACATGGATGGACTAGTGGGTATTATGTTCAGTGAAATAAGAAAGACAAATTCCATACAGTATCACTTATATGTGGAATCTAAACAAAGTAAATGAACAAAACAGACTCATAGATACAGAGAACAGTCTGATGGTTGACAGGAGAGGGGTGTTTGGGAGCTGGTTAAAAGATGAAGGGATTAAGAAGTATGAATTGGCCCTAGCGGGTTTGGCTTAATGGATAGAGCCTCAGCCTGCAGACTGAAGGGTCCCAGGTTCGATTCCTGTCAAGGGCATGTACTTTAGTTGCATGCTCCTCCCAGGACCGGGCTCTGGTCAGGGCTCGTGCAGGAGGCTACCAATCGATGTGTTTCTCTCACATGAATATTTTTCTCTGTCTCTCCCTCTTTCTTCCACTCTAAAAATTAATGGAAAAATATCCTTGGGTAAGGATTAAAAAACAACAACACAAAAAACCCCCAAGACAACCCAAGCAAACAGAATGGGGGATTTCTTCTTGTAGCATAAGAATGTAATGTGAGCCCTGACTGATTTGGCTCAGTGGATAGAGTGTCGGCCTGCTGACCGAAAAGTTTCAGGTTCGATTTCAGTCAAGGGCATGTACCTTGGTTGTGGGCACATCCCCAGTAGGAGATGTGCAGGTGGTGGCTGATAGATGTTTCTCTGTCATTGATGTTTCAATTCTCTATCCCTCTCCCTTCCTCTCTGTAAAAAAAATCAATAAAATACATATTTTTAAAAAAGAATATAATATGAACAAAGAAAAAAACCTTTCATACATTTGAAAAGTTAAGAGACTTTCTTCTGAATACCTCATGGGTAAAAACATATCAAAGCACCTCATAAATTATAAGCTACTTAGAAATGTAATGACAATGAAAATACAACAAAATTTGGTTGTGGATGTAAATTTATTAGGGGTAACTATAGCTTCAGTTATATTATTAAAAAAGACTGAAAATCAGCTTTGCCTCCAACTTAAGGAGTTCACAAAATAATAGAATAGACTCAAAGAAAGAAAAGGAAGGAAAATAATGAAGTAAAAAACAAAACAACAGAGAAGCAACAAAACCAAATGTTTTGAGAGTAACAGGGTGATGGGTGTGGTAAGGGGGCCCAGGGGCTGCAAGGAAGGCTTGCTGGGGCTCTTGGCCTGCCTGGGGCCCCATCAGCCTGCTAAATCGCTGCATTCTCTCCATACTCCCCAGCTGTGGATTTTTCAGAAGTGTTCATTTAAAAATGTTATTCCATTTTCTTCCAGGTTTGTCCGTGCATTGTTTCTCTGTGTAGCTGAGATAATACTGTGTACAATAAATAGCTTACTGTTGCATGTCCTGTATTCCCCCTCCACATATCATGAGCGTGTTTCCCTCTGTCCTCGCCATGAATGCTTTGGGTGATGTCCAGTTTCTGGATGTTGCTCCATTTGCTCAGCTAGGCTGCCAATGGACATTTGATGGGGTTCCTTTGTTCTTTTCCCTCTTTTTAGCTAAATCATACTTTTATGTGTCTTCCAGATAGGTTTCATGGGATGATTTCCTCTGTACTTTGCTCATATTTCAAGTGGTGGTGAGCTGAAGGTGTGGGCGGGATGCTTGTCCCCTGGCTGGTCACACTTGGTCAGCTGTGGTGTGTTCTTTATGTGGAACTGGTGCAAAGAGCATTTATAGATAGGTTCAGCACCCACAAAGAGGAACAGACCAGAACAGAAACAGAAGGTACCTTAAAAATATGCCACTCCTGGCTTATAGTGCTTGGGACTTACAGACCAGACCAGAACAGGTGGGCAAACAAAATGAACACCGATTCAATCAACAGTGAAGGTGACTGGGAAAGTTCACAAGCATTTAAGGAAAGTCCCCATCTAATCTAATAAAAGAATAATATGCTAATTGCATCACTCTGCTACATCCCAAGCCACGCCCACCAGCCAATTAGAGCGACTGTATGCAAATTCAACTAAGATGGAGGCTGGAGCTAGAGCAAACAGAAGGCTTCGTTTCCTTGGCAATAGAGGAAGCTGCCAGCCTAGGCCGTCTGTGGCCTCTGCTCAAGGCAAAAAACTTTCCATTGTAGAAGCCACTGAGTTGAAGCAAGCAGGAGCCTTCGTTGCCACAGCGATGGAGGAAACTGCCAGCCTAGGCCGTCTGTGGCCTCCACTCAAGGCAACAAAGTTTCAATTATAGAGGATAAATAAACCCCAGATACCTGCTTCCAGCCAGCCTTCCTGGGAGCTTGGGTAGCTGGGGGCCCTGGCCAGCCTGCAAACAGCCATCAGCCCCTCACCCATGATGGCCCCACCCTCATGGGATGAGGGTCTCTGCTAGGGGGCTTGGCCAGCCTGAAAATGGCCCTCAGCCCCTCACCCAGGCTGGCCAGGCACCCCAAGAGGGATCCCCACCCTGAAGGGGCTGTGGCCAGCATGCAAACAGCCATCAGCCCCTTACCCAGGCTGGCCAGGCACCCCAACAGGGACCCCCACCCTGAAGGGGCTGTGGCCAGCCTATAAACAGCCCTCAGCCACTAACCCAGGCTGGCCAAGCACCCCAGCAGGACCCCCCTCCATGAAGGGGATGTGGCCAGCCTGAAAATGGCCCTCAGCCCCTCACCCAGGCTGGCCAGGCACCCCAGCAGGAACTCCTACCCTGAAGGGGTGTGGCCAGTCTGAAACGGCCCTCAGCCCCTCACCCAGGCTGGCCAGGAACCCCAGCAGGACCCCCACCCTGATCCGGGACACCCTTAAGAGCAAACCAGCCAGCCCCCAACCATGCACCAGGCCTGTAGCCTATATCCTATATAATAAAAGGGTAATATGCAAATGGACCCTAATAGCAGAACAACTGGGAGTGACTGGTCACTAATGATACACACTGACCACCAGGGGGCAGACACTCAATGCAGGAGCTGCCCCTGGTGGTCAGTGCACTTCCACAGGGAGAGCTCTGCTTAGCCACAAGCCAGGCTGACGGCTGCCAGTACAGCGATGGTGGTGGGGGCCTCTCCTGCCTCCTCAGCAGAGCTAAGGATGTCCAACTACAGCTTAGGCTTGCTCTCTGCTGGCAAGTGGACATCCCCCAAGGGCTCCCAGGCTGCTAGAGGGATGTCTGACTGCCAGCTTAGGCCTGATCACCTGGGGAGCAGGCCTAAGCCAGCAGGTGGACATCCCCCAAGGGGTCCCAGACTGCTGAGGGACGCCCCTGAGTGCACAAATGTTTGTGCACTGGGCCTCTAGCTAATATGCACAGTGTCCCTTCAGGAGTTCAATAGCTTGCTATGATGTGTGCTGACCACCAGGGGTCAGTGTGGAACATAGCAGGTGACCAGCGGTGGTGGTGGTGGTGGGGCGCTGAGGGAGCAAGGAATCTGATTGACCCTGATTGCCAGCTAGGCCTAGGGACCCTACCCATGCATGAATTTTATGCACTGGGCCTCTAGTGTTAAATAACTTGGCAGCTGCTAGGGGGTTTCCACAGGTGCCTGAAAAAAGTTTCCCAAGTCTAGGCAACCACCCCGAATCTTTTGGCACCCCCTGAAGGGTCTTACCTTAGGGCTCGGAGCAGGGTCCAGACAAAGTCACCAAAATATGTTACTGGGAAACCCCTGGGTGGGCTTGGGCTGCCTGTTGCAATGTCTAATAACGAAGACAGGGTTGAATCACATAAGGTGTTCATTGAGAAGATCAGCCAACCAAGAAGACAGGAAGCTTACAAGCATCCAAAATCTTGACAGTAAGGTGCAGGGAACAGGATTATATAGGAAAAATAAGCTGGGTGAGGTTGGGAACAGAATACAATTGCACGCAGTCCTGGATGTCAGCAGGCGTCAACATTGCTCTTGGTTGTCAGGCAATGAGATAATGGTTGGCTCCTGATGGGGTCCACTTGGTCATGCTGAGCAGCAGTTCTGCTTGCATGTTGGGTACAGTATACATTGTCCGCAGTGCATCACCTCCTCCATCACGTTGTTCAGGATCAAAGGGAGTACACAGGTGCACTGGCCCGAGAAATGAAACTTAGAAAAGAAAAAAAGCTTAACCCTCTGTCCCCACATGTATATATGTATTTCAGAATTTCAAACTAATATGGTTATTTTTCAGATGAACTCAGGTACCTTTCACCTGTTTTACCTGCTTTGCTGCATGTGGGTCTGCTTGGTGCCTCATGCTGCCATGCTGAGCACGTGGGAACTTTCTCTCAGTTTCTGAACTAAGTTGATGCCTGAGGTTCTCAGACTGGGATGTGGTTGGTCACCTGGGAGGAACTTTAAAAATCCAGCTGTCTAGTAGATGGATTGTTTTGTGTTGATGTTAATGACATTCGTGAAAAGTGAGGAAAGACAGGACACCTGCTCTCTCTGAAGATTCTTTGCAGGTGGATTCTAGAGAAACACTAGCCTCATAAAGACAATGGAGCAAAATTCAACAGGACTGGATGCCAGTGCCCTTCACAGCATCATTTGTAAACATATGTAATGGTTAAAAACCTTTCAAAGGGCACAAGAAGAATTCTTCTAGTGACACAAGGGTCAGGGCAGGTTACTGATATAATGCAAAATAGCTACTTAACTCAAATGTTCAGCAATTACAATATTTCATTGCATAATGGCATTAAAAATATACTTTTATTGATTTCAGAGAGGAAGGGGGAGGGAAAGAGAGAGAGAGAGAAACATTAATGATGAGAAAGAATCATTGATCAGCTGTCTCCTGCACACCCCACACTGGGGGTTGAGACTGCAACCTGGGCATATGCCCTGATTGGGACTGAAACTGCACCCTTCTGGTTCATAGGTTGATGCTCAACCACTGAGCCATGCTGGCTCAGCTGTATAATGACATTTTTATCAGGATGTTAACAGCATCAAAATGTGAAATACTAACTTTAATTTTCAAATGGCTGTAAGAGATGGCTTGGATGTGAAGGTGGCATGATCAGTTCACATGTTTTATACTATATACTAGGGGCCCGGTGCACAAAAATTTGTGCACTCGGGAGGTCCCTCAGCCCGGCCTGTGCCCTCTCATACAGTCTGGGACCCCTCTGGGGATGTCCACCTGCTGGTGTGCCTGGCCAGCCTGGCTGAGGGGCTGATGGCTGTTTGCAGGCTGGCCAAGCCCCCCAGTGTGGACCCTCACCCCATTGGGGTGTGGCCAGCGTGGGTGACAGGCTGAGGAGCGTTTTCAGGCTTTCAGGCTGCCCACAGTCCCTTCAGGTTTTGGGCCCCTACTGGGGTATCTGGACAGCCCAAGTGAGGGGCTGATGGCTGTTTGCAGGCTGGTCAAGCCCCCCAGTGGGATCCCTCACCCCATTGGGGTGTGGCCAGCATGGGTGATGGGCTGAGTGGCGCTTTCAGGCTTTCAGGCTGCCCACAGCTCCCACTGACCCAATGTCCCAGCAAGGCTGGCTGGAAGCAGGTTCCTGGGGTTTGTTTATCTTCTGTAATTGATACACTGTTCCTTTAAGCCAAGCCTAGGCAGGTAACGAAGCTCAAAGCTCGCAGCCAGGACTGCTGTTTGTTTTGGCTTCTAGGATTGAGACTTTGTTGCAAATATGATGTTGCCTGGAACTGGGAGAAGGCCAGCGGGGCTTGCAAACAGTTTCACTCCTGCTGCAATGGACGCTGCCTATTTACTCAGCTCCATGAGTTCCGGCCTCCATCTTAGCTGGGTTAATTTGCATACAGCTGCTCTGATTGGCTGGTGGGCGTGGCTTAGGCGTCCCAAAGGGATGGTCAATTTCAATATTACGCTTTTATTAGATAAGATACTAGAGGCCCAGTGCATAAAAATTCATGCACTGGAGAGGAAGTCCCTCAACCTAGCCTGCCCCTATCACAGTCCAGGAGCCCTCAGAGGCAAGAGGCGACCTAGCAATCAGGGGAAGGCAATGCCCCATCACACCTCTGCTGCTGCCACTGCCAGCAGTGCAAGCCTCGGCTGACCCCGGTTACTTGAGCCTTGGGCAGCCCTGGGCGGCTGGGCAGCCAATAGCCAAGGCTTGCCTGCATCTTGGGTGGGCTCTGGGCGGCTGGGGGCTGAGAGGACTGGGGGACTCTGGAGGCAGGTGTGCAGCAAGGCTGGGCCTGGCCTTGCTGTGTGCCTGCCATCCAGCTGGGCTGAGGTCACTGGGCGCCACCATCTTGTGGTTGTGGGTGCTACAATCTACAGCCATTTGAAAATTAAACTTAGTATTTCACATTTTGATTCTGTTAACATCTTGATAGTGTGGCAGTCAATTAGCATATTCCCTCCTTATTGGCAGTTGGCACTGCCATCTTTGACAGCATGAGGGTCAATTAGTATATTTCCTCTTCATTAGATAAGATTTTATATATAAATATAAATATATGTAAACTAGGGGCCCAGTGCACAAAAATTTGTGCACTCGGGGTGCAGGGAGTCCCTCAGCCCGGCCTGTGCCCTCTCACAGTCTGGGACCCCTCAGTGGATGTCCTATGATGGCTCCAGTCTGCCAGGCGCCTTCTGTGTGTGTGTGTGTGTGTGTGTGACCACTGGGGACCTGCCCCCAGCCGCATCTGAGGCTCGGAGCAGTCCTCCTGTGTGTGTCTACCTGCTAGGGGCCTGCCCCTAGGCACACCGTCAAGGCTTGGAGCAGGCACCCCCTCTATGATGATCTCTCAGACTCTTGCCCTCCCCTGCATGTTGTTCTCTTTTTTGAGCTGTGACCAGGGCTGGGTGCGGCCTGCCTCCCAAGCTTGCCTACTGCCCATCTTCCTCCAGCCACCAGAAAGCAGGGAAAACCCCGCCTCGTGGTCAGGCCAGCCTTTTTCTTCTCCCTGATCCCCAGAAGGGGTCTGGAGAGCCGCCAAACAGGACTCCAGCCCCCAAGAGCTTGCTTTCCCACTCCCCAGTGGCCCCCAAAGGGCCTGGGGAGCTGCCAAGCAGGCCACTGCTTTTTCCCACTCACTGGTCCCCTGCTGCCTTCCTTTCCCACTTCCCGGTGCTGCCAAGGGGTCTGGGGAGCTGCCAAGCAGGCCCCTGGGCCCTGCAGCCTTGCTTTCCTGCTCCCCGGTGTCCCGCAAAGGGCCTGGGCAGCTGCCAAGCAGGCCGAGACCCCCCCGCTGCCTCTTTCCCACTCCCCAGCCCGCCATCTTGCTTTCCCACTTCCTGGTGCCCTGCAAGGGGTCTGGGAAGCCCACCAAGCAGGCTGCCGACCCCCTGCCGCCTCCTACCCGCTCCCCGATGCCCCTCCAAGGGCCTGGGAAGCCCACCAAGCAGGCTGCCGACCCTGCCGCCTCTTTCCCGCTTCCCGATGCCCTGCAACCCTGCCGCCTCTTTCCCACTCACAGGTCCTGGGTCCTGCGCTGTCCCGCCCTGCAGTCGCTCTGTGCACTCGGGAGGTCCCTCAGCCCGGCCTATGCCCTCTCACAGTCTGGGACCCCTCGGGGGATGTCCACCTGCTGGCGTGCCTGACCAGCCTGGGTGAGGGGCTTTAAGGCTGCCCACAGCTCCCATTGACCAACGTCCCAGCAAGGCCGGCTGGACGCAGGTTTCCTATAATTGATGCTGTTCCTTTAAGGCGGCCTTTTACTAACGAAGCCTCCTGTCTGCCTCACCTCTCAGCTTCTATAATGAAACAATTGTTACACTTAATTGTTGCAAATGTGTGTTTTGCTTCAGGCCAAAGGCTAAGGAGCCAGCGAGCAGGTAGTTTCGCTCTCACTCCTGCTGCAGCGGACTCTGCCTAAATGTTTACTCAGGTCCCTGAGTGGCGGCCGCCATGTTGGCTGGGCTAATTTGCATACAGCTGTTCTGATTGGCTGTGGGCGTCCCGGAGAAACGGTTAATTTTACTATTCCGCTTTTATTAGTTTAGATATATAAATACACACACACACACTAGAGGCTTGGTGCACAAAAATTTGTGCACTCGGGAGGGTCCCTCAGCCCGGCCTATGCCTTCTCACAGTCTGGGACCTATCGGGGAATGTCCACCTGCTGGCTTAGACCCACTCCCCGGGCAATGGGGCCTAAGCTGGCAGTTAGACATCACTCTGGCAGCCCGGGAGCCCTCAGGGGATGTCCACTTGCCAGCGGGGAACAGACCTAAGTTGCATTCGGGCATCCTTAGTGCTGCAAAGGAGGCAGGAGAGGCTCACACCACCACCACTGTACTGGCAGCCATCAGCCTGGCTTGTGACTGAGCAGAGCTCCCCCTGTAAGAGTGCACTGACCACCAGGGGCAGCTCTTGCATTGAGTGTCTGCCCCCTGGTGGTCATAGTGACCAGTCATTCCCAGTCATTCTGCTGTTAGGGTCAATTTGCATATTACCCTTTTATTATATAGGATAGAGGCCTGGTGTATGGGTGGGGGCCGGCTGGTTTGCTCTGAAGTGTGTCCTGGATCAAGGTGTGGGTCCTGTTGGGGTCCCTGGCCAGCCTGGGTGAGTGGCTGATGGCTGTTTGCAGGCTGGTCACAGCCCCTTCAAGGTGGGTCCCTCCCCCTGCCCGGGGTGCCTGGCCAACCTGGGTGAGTGACTGATGGTTGTTTGCTTGCAGGTTAGCCACATCCCTTTCAGGGTGGGGGTCCATGCTGGGGTGCCTGGCCAGCCTGGGTGAGTGGCTGATGGCTGTTTTCAGGCTGGCCACAGCCCCTTCAGGGAGGAGGTCCCTGCTGGGGTGCCTGGCCAGCCTGGATGAGGGGCTGATGATTGTTTGCAGGCTGGCCATAGCCCCTTCAGGGAGGCGGGTCCTGCTGGGGTGCCTGGCCAGTCTGGGTGAGGGGCTGATGGCTGTTTGCAGGCTGGCCATAGCCCCAGTCACCCAAGCTCCAGTGAGGCTGGCTGGAAGCAGGTCTCTGGGGTTTATTTATCTTCTATAATTGAAACTTTGTTGCCTAGGCTGGCAGCTTCCTCTATTGCCGGGGCAACGAAGTCTGCTGTTTGCTCTAGCTCTGTGGCTGCTGGCTGCCATCTTGGTTGGGTTAATTTGCATATAGTTACTCTGATTGGCTAGTGGGCATGACTTGGGATGTAGCCGCATGATGCAATTAGCATATTACTCTTTTATTAGATTAGATATATAGCTACAACTATAAAAGAGTAACATGCAAATTGGTGTCACTCCACTACACCCACCAGCCAATCAGAATGATATGAAAATTAACCCAACAAAAATGGCAGTTAACACTTTTTAAGTGGGCATTTTCCCGCTACTGTGTGCATTCAAAACACTTTCCTTTGTGCAGGGGTAAATTACAAAACTTGCACATGTACCGCGTTTCGCTGTGTAGTTTATGAGCGGCACACACACGACAACGATGTAAAACATTTTTATTTTTGCCGGTTCCAACTAGAGGTTCCAATGTGTGTTTCCTCATGTACATTGACAGTCTCCCTGGTGGATCTGATTTTACTCGTTTCCTGCAAAAAATGTGTTAATTTGCATACACAGGTGCAGAATGAAGACTGAAGACACCGTAGAAAGAAGCCAAATACTGCAGAAGGGAGCCAAGCGGCAGAGAAGGGAACAGAGCCGAGGCAGTGGAGATGGTGGAGAAAGGAGGGAGCTAAGTGGCGGAGACGGGAGGGAGAGAGGCAGTGGAGACAGGAGAGAGCAAAGCGGCAGAGAAGGGAGGGAGCCAAGACAGCAGAGTTGGGAGGAAGTGAGGCAGCGGAGATGAGAGGGAGTGAGGCAGTGGAAGCCTTATTCTTGCAGGAATCTTCCTGCAACAGGCCTGTAGTATATCCTATATAATAAAATGGTAATATACAAATTGACACTAACAGCAGAACCACTGGGAATGACTGGTCACTATGACACACACTGACCACCAGGTGGCAGATGCTCAATGCAGGAGCTTCCCCCTGGTGGTCAGTGCACTCCCATAAGGGGGAGCTCTGCTCAGCCACAAGCCAGGCTGACGGCTGCCAGTACAGCAAGTGGGAGCCTCTTTTGCCTCCTCAGCAGTGCTAAGGATGTACGACTTCAGTTTAGGCCTGCTCCCCGCTGTCAAGTGGATATCCCCTGAGGGCTCTCGGTCTGCCAGAGGGTTGTCTGACTGCCAGCTTAGGCCCAATCCCACAGGGAGTGAGACTAAGCCAGCAGGTGGACATCCCCTCAGGGTTCCCAGATTGCGAGAGAGCACAGGCTGGGCTGAGCAACCCCCCTGAGTACACAAAGTTTTGTGCGCTGAGCCTCTAGTATAATACACACACACACACACACACACACACACTACAGCGGCTGCCTCTGCCTTGGCCTCTGCCCGCTGCGGCTTTGCCCAGAAGGAAGGATGTCCAGTAGAACCTCTGGTAATTAGCATATTATGCTTTTATTATTATAGATATAGTTATAGATATTTAGGTCCTCCCCCCCGCCAAGTTTTAGCAAAGTTTTCTGTTACAATTACAGTGCCCCTTATGGTTTTAGAATAGATGGACCTTGAGGTGTCTTCCAAAACCACGAACAATTCTCCAATTCCAGTGGACAGCAGTGGGGTGTCCAACATTTTAATTCAATTCTGACACTGTCTACCTGGAGACAGTGTCAAATCCCGCAGGTCAAGTTCTCAGTCCTAGAAGAAGACTGTCCCCACTTCAGATGCCAACCCACACTTCTAACTGACTGACCACAAATCAGGTTACCATGACCCCCTCTCCTCAGGTTTCATTGTTTGCTATAGAGATATGTTTATGGATTTATCATATGATAAAGGATGTGATCCAGGATGCAGGTGAACAGCCAAAGAACAGGTACCTGGATGAATCTGGGAGGGTCCTGCGTATAGGAGCTGGGGGTGTGTCATTCTCGTGCCACATAGATGCATTCACCTGCCCAGAAGGTCCCAGATGCCCCACTATTAGGCTTTTCTGGAGACTTTCTCATGTAGGCATGATCACTTGTTAACTCCATTTCTAGCCCCTCCTCTCTCAGGAGGCTGGGGGTGGGGCTGAATTTTTGAGGCAGCTAATCATGGCTGGTCTTTCTGGTGACAAGCCACCATCTAGGAGACTACTCAGTGCCCTTCATCTTTCATGAGAACAAAACATGCTCCTATCACCCAGGAACCGGAGGCAGAGACCAGACATGTATTTCTGTTTATGCCACAGTCCCTGAGCTGCTTCAGCGACCCAGCTGCCTAGTGCCTGGCCCTGACCCTGACAGGCCCTGCTTTTGTGCAACTCTGTTCTCTGTAAGATTCAGTGATGTATCTGTGTTTATTGAGTTAAAGTTGTTTAATCTCTTAAAGTCCTTTTAGGAAACTCTTCGTCAGGAGAATGTGAAAGTTACATTGCCAAGCATGTGAGTGTGGCCCTGCCAATACCTACTTCAGTAGCCAGCATCTTAGCTTGGCTGCTATTACAGAGCAGTGCAGACTGGGCTATAGACCCAGACACTTACTCTCAGTTCTGGAGGCTGGGAGGCCCATATCGAGGTGCGGGGGGACTGGTGTCTGGTGGAAGCCTTCCCGGTTCAGACAGTGTCTTCTCACTGGGTCCTCCCATGGTGAAGGGCTGAGGCAGCTCTGTGGAATCTCATTTATAAGGACATACTAATAAATCCCATTCATGGTGCTCCACCCTCATGACCTTGCCACCTCAATGAGAATTAGGATTCAGCATATGAATTTAGGGAGACAGAGCCTATAGCTGAGTTAACTCCCAGTGAGCACTAAGGGACCTGTCAACAATTAGGTCTAACACAAGCCCCATCCTCAGCCCATCAGATCTGGCTCAGATTCCTTCTGGAATAAGAGGATCTTTGAGTTTGATTCATATCTGGGTTGCCAACGAGGAAAGGAACCAAACTACTCACATCAAACTTAAAGACAATCCCCCATGTGAACAGGAGGAGGCATGACTGACTCCCCCTGGGAGGGATAGCCTCAAAGGTGTGACTAAAGGTCAGGCACCCTACTCCCTGCTCACAAAGCCCAGGCTGCCTTAGGAGGAAGGCGGAGGCCGCAAGTTTGCTTTCTCTGTGTTTGACTCAGGAAAGATTTAAAAATTGAGCCAAAAAAAAATATTTTTGGAGACAGCAAGATGGCGGCATAAGGTAAACACCGTAAATGCAGCCGTGAAAAACTATTTCAGAAAAACCACGAAAAGAACACACGGACACCATTCGCACCCACAGGAAGGCTGGCTGAGTGAAAATCCTACAACTAGAGAAGAGTCTGAGACTCAGAGGAGCGGCGGAAGCAAAGTACAGAGGTACGAAGGCGCGCGCACGGGGCTCGGGGAAAGGGCTGGTGCCGGAGGTCAAGGTTCTTTTCCAAAACGGAGAGAGCCACAAGTTCCCAGTGGCTCTGAACTCCAGTTCCAGGCGAGTTTCTGAGGACCCAGACACACAGAGAAGGGGGACTGACTGGCACCGGGAGAAAATCCAAAGCGGGTTTCTCTCAGTGTTGCTTGCAGCAATTACTGTGGGACACAGAGACCTGGTGTCTCTCAGCGCAGGGCTGAGAAGCGCCATAGCTATTTGCCCCGCCCTGCCCTCCCAAGCTGCGTCAGAGGCTTTTGCATATAAAAGACTGAGTAGCCTAAGGCAAAGACTAACTCAACACCTCCTTAAAGATACAGGAGCCAGCCCCACCCAGTGGCCAGAGTGGGACTAACCTAAACAAAACAGATCCACAAGGAACACACTCGGGGCAGATGCAGTGAGCATAAAAGCCCCACTGAAACAACTCTAGCCCCATAAGGGTGTCTCCAGCACAGAAGTTCTCTCACTGTAGACACAGCTGACTCTCATAACCAAGTGGCTTAGAGGTTAATCCCTCTCAGTGATCGCCTAACTCAGCAAGGGACGCAGCCAAAATGTGGAGACAAAGAAGCAGGCCACAAATGACAGAAATGGAGGAAAGAAAATGACAGGATATAGAGTTCAAAACCACGGTTACTAGGTTTTTCAAGAAATTTCTAGAGACTGCCGATAAATTTAGTGAGACCGCTGATAAATTTAGTCAGCTCCTCAATGAATCTAATGAGACCCTCAAGGATATGATAAAGGGCCAACTAGAAATTAAGCGTACACTGACTGAAATAAAGAATATTATACAGACATCCAACAACAGACGAGAGGATCACAAGAAGCAAGTCAAAGATATGAAATATGAAGAAGCAAAACCCACCCAGCGGGAAAAGCAAAAAGAAAAAAGAAAAGAAGAAAAAAGAAAAAGGATCCAAAAGTATGAAGATAGTGTAAGGAGTCTCTGGGACAACTTCAAGCGCACCAACATCAGAATTATAGGGGTGCCAGAAGAAGAGAAAGAGCAAGATATTGAAAACCTATTTGAAGAAATAATGACAGAAAACTTCCCTCACCTGGTGAAAGAAAT
>PVJC01014713.1:0-35773 GCA_004026665.1 Murina feae
CCTCCTCCTTCTTCTTTTTCTTCTTTTTCCTTCTTTTCAAAAACAAAATATGTATCAATTCTTCAGACAATCTTTTTACTACAAAATCAAGATCTAAATGGGAGGGTGAGGCTGGGAGGCTGTACAGAGGGGGTGCAGCTTGGGCTAAGGGCTTCTTCCTCTTGTCCCTAGGGGCATGTCATTCTTCTTGCCTAGAATCTTCAGAACATCCTTGGAGTTGTAGTAGGGACAGTCCTGAGAGCTTCTGTTCTGATCCAGGTCTTCCAAGAAACAGAGGAAGAGTGTGTCCACACACATGCCAAAGATGCCCCCAAGAAGCCACTGGCAATGACTTAGGCCCCAAGGTTGGAGGCATGGAAGACACAGGTGTGTTAGGATTTCTTTGGGGAATTAAAGGGTGTGGTAGAGCGAGGGAGTTGCTCAGCATGATGGGCAGCCTGCCAGTTTTCATTTTAATCTCTCTCCCATACTCCCTATAAACAGCAGTCTCAGTGGTTATTTGGGAATTAAGATGGGCTCATGGCACTCCCCAATTTAAAATGCTTCAATTTATCCTATTAACTCTTATGATGAAAAACTCATATTTGATTTACTGAATTCTTTTGTTGTTGTTATTAAAATTCTAGCTCCATTCTCTCTTATTCTTGGTTGTACTTTTTCTGTTTCCTATGTATTGGGGTCACTATTTTCACATATATCTAGGTACATATTTCTGCTATCAAATATTTTCCTATATCTATGCTGTTGTTTGTTTTTTTTTTCCATGAAGGGAGAATTGTTAATGCAAAATGCCATCAGTAAGATAATTTTAGTCATTTTTAAAGATTTGACTCAAATATTACCTTCTTAAAGAAGAATTACCTTAAAGTTTATGACTCCCCAAGAAAAATTAAATACTCATTTCTCTGCAGCTCCATAACACTTTATATCTCCAAAATAATGCATCATATTCTGCCTGATTTTATACTACATGTATACGTGTGTTAAAAAAGTAATAAACTCAAGAGAAGTGTGTTATAATTATGATTTTATAGCCTCTTAGAATTAAGCTTAGTGGCTTTTGTAGTATAATAATGAAGAGACTTTTATAACTTGAATGAATATTAATTTATACAGTAATTTCACCATGTGCACATACACACTCCTATACCATATATGATTTTTCCTTGACCAAAATCTCCTTTTGATAAATGTCACATATCTACACACACACACACACACACTGCACAAATATGCTAGATATAAGGTATCTGAATATTTAATACATTCTTCTTTTTGTTTCATAATATTCAGACTATAATATCTGTTAATTCAATGTCAAGTAGATGGCTGTGTTTTTAGTACAAAAGCCTATTGCATAATATCATGACTCTGCTATACCTCACAAATGTATTTTTGAGGAATTAAGAACATAAAAATGTGGTCAACATAAACCTGTTGGAATTTTAAATAGTGCACAGAAAGTTGAAAACTACACTTGAGGAAATAAAACACCCTTGCTGAAGTACTCTTGCAACAGGTTGTGTTTTCACTTATTTTCAATAATCAAAACTATCAAATGCTAATGCTTAAAAATGAAATCTAATAGCAAGTCTAAACCTTCTCCTTCTGAGGATCTGTGAGTGTTACCTAGGTTTTAGAGTTAGAAAGATAGATAACGTCAGAGCACACATTCTCTCAGGCATATTTCTAGTTTCCCTGCTCTTTCTCCCTGACAACCTACCTGAGTAATTGAAGCAAAGCTCGAGTAAGCAGGGCTTTCCAGCAATTTAATATGGCGTCTGTTCTCCTCAGTGGTTGCACCAGTCTGCATTCCCACCAGCAGTGCACGAGAGTTCCTTTTTCTCCGCATCCTCTCCAGCACTTGTCGTTTGTTAATTTGCTGATGATACCCATTCTTACAGGTGTGAGATGGTACCTCATTGTTGTGTTGATTTGCATCTCTCAGATGATTAGTGACTTTGAGCATGTTTTCATATGTCTCTTGGTTTTCTGAATGTTCTCTTTTGAAAAGTGCCTATTTAGGTCCTTCATCCATTTCTTGATTGGATTGTTTATCTTCCTTTTGTTAAGTTGTATGAGTTCCCTATAAATGTTGGAGATTAAACCCTTATTGGTGATAACATTGGCAAATATGTTCTCCCATGCAGTGGGCTTTCTTGTTGTTGTTTTTTGGAAGACATTATGGAGTTTCCTCAAAAAGTTAAAAATGGAACTCCCATTTGACTCAGTGAATATATCCCAAAAAACTTCTAGGAATATATCCCAAAAAAACAGAAACACCAATCAGAAAGGATATATGCACTCTTATGTTCATAGCAGCACAATTTTCCGTGGATAAGATTTGAAAACAGGCTAAGTGCCCATCAGTAGATGAATTGATTAGAAAACTGTGGTACATCTATACAATGGAATACTATACTGCTGTAAAAAAGAAGGAATTCTTACCATTTGCAGCCACATCGATAGAAGTGGAGAGCATTATGTTAAAAGAAATAAGACAGTCAATGAAAGAAAAATACCACATGATCTCACTTATTTGTGGATAATAAAGACCACTATAAACTGAAGAACAAAAATAGATACAGAGACAGAGCAGCATCGAGCAGACTGTCAAAATGCAGCGGGAAGGATGGGGATGGTTGTGGGGGTTAAGAGATCAACTGAAAGACTTGTATACATGCATATAAGCATAATCAATGGACACAAGACACAGGACAGGGGGTAGGAGAGGCTGGGATATGGTCAAGGGGGAAAAAAGAGACATGTAATATTCTTTTTAATATTTAAGCAATAAAACAAAATTTAAAAAATGTATATATGGTGTCTGTTAATGAAGGTTGAGAAAAATTATGGTGCTGTGACTAACACCCTTTGCCTTTTCACTGTGAAATATATGTGCTTGAATCCATATAGGCCTTTTGTAAATGAAAATGGCCTCAAAAATGCATGTTGGTGTCAAGACAGAAAAATCTGAGCAGAATGAAATTTCTTTACATACATTATTTGTGGAATAGATGAAAAGAAGAATATAAAGCTGTTCTTGAAATGACTGTCAGGGGAAATCCTTGAGTTAAGAATATTTAAGTACCTAAATGATTAACTTGAGTCTTATTCAAGCATAACCCTGAATCCAAACAAAATCCTCTTGCTAATGTAACCAAAGCATATGAAATTAAATTCCTCAAGTGGAATGTTAGTGGATTGAATTTATCTAGATTATTTCAACAATTTAAAGTGTTGGAGAAATTACTTTATAACAATCAGGCACTTGATATGAATCTTGGAAATTACTTCTGGGAGACTGAGTGGCAAATTCTTGGGCAGATGGTTATAACTACCTATCACTACTGGAAAGACTCATTGAGTACTGACCTATTAAGTCAGCCACATTGCTGTTGTGGGATGCAGGATAATAATTTGGGGAAAAGAGGCCTCAAATCTAAATAATTCTCCTCTTAATTTATTTTGATATTAAAATAACAATTTCACATGACAATTCCCAAGGGAAACCTGGTCTATTATACTTGTTTGTTTAACGTAATACATGCATATAGGTTTCTGAAAAATAGGACATGCTAGTAAATACATTATTTGAGCTAATTGAGAACTTGATTGCTGGAATGAAAGCAATAATTTGTGAAGTTTTAGAGAAGTCTCAGAGAGCACTGCAGTTTTGCTTTCTTTTAGGTTTATCTAGTTCTGTGGTCCATTTTCATGTTTGGTCAATGGTGCTGTGCAGTTACTAAGGGCACAGCTAAAGCCATTTAAAAATATGGACATGAAGAAATGTTCATTTTCACATGTTATTAAAGAATTAGGGTCCCAGTGCACAAAAATTTGTGCACTCAGGGGGATTGGGGGTCCCTCAGCCCAGCTTGTGCCCTCTCACAGTCTGGGACCCCTCAGGGAAAGTCCACTTGCTGGCATGCCTGGCCAGCCTGGGAGAGGGGCTGATGGCTGTTTTCAGACTTGCCAAGCCCCCCAGTGGGGACCCTCACCTCATGGGGGTGTGGCCAGCCTGGGTGAGGGATTGAGGGCCGTTTTCAGGCTGCCCACAGATCCTTCAGGGTTTGGGTTCCTACGGGGTGCCTTGGTAGCCTGGGTGAGGGGCTGAGGGGCATTTTCAGGCTGCCCACAGTTCCCATTAACCCAATGTCAGGTTTCTGGGGGTTATTTATCTTCTGTAATTGAAACTTTGTTGCCTTTAGTGGGGGCCTAGGCAGGCAATGAAGCCTCCTATTTGCTTCAGCTCCATGATTTCTATTAATTGAAACATTGTTGCCTTGAGCAGAGACCTGGCCGGCCTAGGCAGGCAGTTTCAACTCCATCACTATTGCAACAGAAGCCTCCTGTTTGCTCTAGCTCCATGGCTGCCTGCCACCATCTTGGCTGAGTTAATTTGCATATAGCCACTCTGATTGGGTGGTGAGTATGGCTTGGCTGGTGGGCATGGCTTAGGTGTCTAGGAGTGATGCTTAATTTGCATATTACTCTTTTATTAGATTAGATTATAAAGTACAATTATGACATAGGACTATATATCTTTTAAAAAGACTATTTTTTTAAATGGAAATGCCAAAGGCTGGCAAGGATGTAGAGAAACAGGAACTCTCATTGATTGCTAGTGGGAACACAAAGTGGAAAAATGATTTTGGGAGATAATTTGGCAGTTGCTTGTATAACTATACTTAGTATTATGCAATGCAGCAATTGTGCTACTTGGTATTTAACCAATTGAGCTGAGAAAAACATGTACACAAATACTTATAGCATTTTCTTCTTAATTGAGAAAACTAGAAGCAACCAAGATATCCCTCCAAAATTGACTATTATTCAGCAATAAAAATAAATGAGTTATCTAGTAGACCTGGAGTAAACCTAAATGTAAACTATTTAGTGAAATAAACCAGGCTGCCAAGGCTTCATGCTGTTTGTTATAGAGTGAATATATTCTCCCCAAATTCATAGGTTGAAACCTAACTACCAATGTGATGGAACTTGGAGGTGATTGTGTCATGGCCATCTAGCCCTCACGAATAGGAAGAGTGCTCTTATAAAGAGGTCTCCCTTGTCCCCTAATGCCATATGAGCACACAGAAAAAGAGCTGTTCATCCATGAACCAGGAAATGGGCTTCACCAGACATTGGCTTTCGGTTCCCTGATCTTGAACTTCTCGGCCTTTGTGACTATGACAAGTAAATGTTTGTTGATATGCCACCAGATTGATGGTATTTTTGTTACAGCAGCCTGAACAAGACACTGTACAATTCTAACTATATGACATTTAGAAAAGGTAAAACTATAGATACCATAAAGAGAACACTGGGTACCAGAAAGGAGGGGAGATAAGTAAATAGATGAAGCCCAGGGGATGTTTAGGACAAGAAAATTATTCCATGAAAATAATAGTATATACACAATATTACACATTTTTCAAAACTCATAAAATTATACATCACAAAGAGTGAAACCTAAGGCAGACTACATACTTTAGTTAGTAATATATTGATTAGTTCATAATAATATGTCAATAGTGGTTCATCTCTTATAACAAATACAGCACATTAATACAAGATGTGAAAAACAGGGGAAACTGTGAGTGAGTAATAAAGGGGTAAATAAGAACTCTCTGTATTATTTTATCATCTCAATTTTCTACAAATCTAAAACTAAAAAAACAAAATAAGTCTATTTATTAAAAAGAAATTACCTGACTTGTACTTCACCTAAACTATGTAATGTATATAAGCCTGAAAAATATGAATGATAAAATTTCTTCTCTGGTAGTAGAGTTCTGAAAATGATTGGAATTATACATGTAAATAATATTTTTAAAATTCTTTCACATAATAAAAACCCAGTAAAAGTTAGCCGTTACTATAGCATCTGCATTGAAAATCTGCTCCCTCTCTTTTTTTTTTTTTTTTTTTTTTTTTTTTTTTTTTTTTTTTTTTTTTTTTTTTACTTTAGCTTTTCTGACTGTTTCCCAAGATAAAAATAAAAATCCATAGGTGGAGGTGCATTTTCTGTCCTGTTCACTATTGAAACAATAGAATTTTGAATAATGACTGACATATAGTAGGAACTCAATTAATATTTGTTCAGAGAATAAAAGATAAGTATACTATTATTATTACAATTTAATAATTAAATAAGGAGCTACCATTTTGCTAGTAAAATTAATCTTGACAGATATCTCTCCTTCTGAATTAAATATAAATTTAAGGTCTTAAAATATTTAATATTTAAATATTACTCTTCATGCAATACCATAAGTTCTGTTTCCCTAAATTACATTTTAAATATGCAAATCTCCCCCTCCTCCTATCCAATTATAAAGTGTTCATCTCATCTATTATTCTGTTGCTATGGTTTCATAAACTGTTTTTTGATTAGTTAATCTGGGAGCTCTGTTCTCATCTTTCTTAGAAATAGTTGTCAAGGAAAGCCATCAACTTTTATTAGTCATATTGCATATGAATAATCATTAAAATGCTTTATAGACTAAAATATTTCAATATATGAAGACTTCCTGTGCTGAATACTGGTTTATAGTATGGCATGTGGATACTGACATATGGATTTGAAATTTACCTTGACCATCTGTTGACTGTGAGATCTCAGGCTGCTACTCAGAATCCTTATCTATAAAAGAGACATAATAATGGTGCCAAATTCATAGGACAGACCCATGGTAACATAAGCACACCCACACATATGTATATATAATCACACAGCACAATCAGGCTATTATAAGCATTCAATAAATAAGAAATGTTACCAGGCAATAGAATGGTGAAGACCTGGGGCGGGGTGGGAATGAGAGGATGGGGGCAAGAGGAGAAGAAAAGGGGGGACATCTGTAATACCCTCAACAATAAATAGTTTAGATGAAAAAAATAGATGTTATATGGTAACAACCTTCCTTTCTAATGTTTGAGCAGAAAATGTATCTGAAGTTGCCAAGTAAAAACTAGATCACTGATTATCAATGAAGCCTTTATTTTCACTCACAAGTCTTTTTAAAACATTTATTTTTATTGCTCAAAGTATTACAGTCTTTTGTGCCAATTCTTTGTTCAGTTCTCTGGCCTCAGATTGTTCATTTGTCTTCAGCTAGCAATCTCAGATACTCTTTCTATTAATCACAATCATTATTGAGCAAGACCATACAAAATAAATGACAATTATCACAACTCCCTATAGAACCAACATGACTATGAGAGAGAAAAAGCCCAGGTAAGCTAGTATTGTATCTAACAAAAGAGTAATATGAAAATTAGTTGTCACTCCACCACAAAGATAGCTGTCCCCATAGCCACAAGATGGCGGCACCCAGTCTGGCTCAGCCCTGCCACTTAAATGGTCAGGCCTGTTAACCAGGCATGTGGTGGGGGAGGCAAGGGCCCGAGGGGTGGAACAGGAGATCAGAGGAGGCTGGGGGACCATTGCCCAGTCCAAAAGCCTTCTCCAGAGGCTCAAGGATGGAGCTAGCAAAGGCAGGGGCCTGGGAGTCACCTGCCCAGGCCTGTAGCTTTGGCCAGAGGCTACAGTGGGGCAGGGGCAGAGCCAGAGATCTTAGGACCTGTGCAGGGGCAGAGCCAGTGATCAGAAGGGCAGGAGAAGAGCCTGTGATCACAGGGATCTGGGCACAGGCAGAGCCGGAAATGCAGGGGTCTGGGGGTCTTCTGCCCAGACCTGTAGCCTTGGCCAGAGGCTAAGGTGGGGCAAGGGCAGAGCCAGTAATGGCAGGGGGCAGGATCAGAGCCACTGATCCCAGATGCCTGGGCTCTGTGAAGCCAGCAATTGGAGGGACTTAGAGGTCTTCTGCCAAGGCCTGCAGCCTCAGGTAGAGGCTATAGTTCTGGGCATAGTTGGAGCCAGTGATTTCAGGGGTCTTGGGGTCCCCTGCCCCAGGCTTCATCTTCGGCCAGAGGTTACAGGCCTGTGCAGGGGTGGAACTGGGATTGGAGGGGCAAGGGTGGAGCCAGTGATTGGAGTGAACTACAGAGAAAACACCTTTTCTTACCATTCATTGGCTAAGCTCCCTGTATACCACTGGTAATATTCTTGTAACTTCCGTAATAGGAATCCCTAAAGGCGATCTAAGGTTTTTCCACCACACTTCTGGAGAAAAAAAAAATGAAGGTCCACTCCTGGAGGGCTAAGAAATGTCATATCCTGCCCTATCTGGTTTGGATCAGTGCATAATGCCTCAGCCTACTGACTGCAGGATCTGGGTTCAATTCTGACCAAGGGCATGTACCTAGGTTGCAGGCTCTTCCCTGACATGGGCCCAGGTCAAGGCATATGCATGAGGCAACCAATCAAAGTGTTCCTCTCACTTTGATGTTTTTCTCTGTTTTTCCCTTTTCCTACATTCTCTAAAAATCAATGGAAACATATCCTCAGGTGAGGATAAATGAAAGAAATAAAGAAATGTCATATCCTATGAAAGACACATCTTGAAAATGCCTAAAGAAAGTTGTTATTTTTTCATGGTAAAGGGTCTGGAGTCCGTGTTGATGAAAACACCTTGGTGTCTGCGGTAATTGGCAGTGGATGTAGCAGCAGGGTGATGGGGCTGGTGGCTTCCCCTGATTAGCTTGGTCACCTCCCACAAAGGGAGGCCAGACTGCAGCTTAAGCCCACTCCCCAAGGGGAACAGGGAGCAGGCCTAAGCCATCATAGGACACCCCCTGTGAGCTCCCAATATGTGAGAGGGGGCAGGCTGGGCTGAGGAAACCTACCCTTCCACTGCACGAATTTCATGCACTGGGCCCCTAGTTGTCTCTAATTGAGGAAAGGTGCACCTTTTGTATCACATGTATAGAAAAATAAATCAAAAGGGAGTCTTCTGGCAACATTCAACCTTAAAGACATGTTCTAGATAACTTTTCCTGATAATAATGTCATGATTTTCAGCCAAGAAATTTGCACCTAAGAATTACACCTCAGATAATATTATTACTCTGCCTATTTGTACAATTAATAAGATAGACTAGGGCTTTTATAAAACTACTTGATGAGTTTTGTCAAGAAAAAAAGTATCTATGGGTCAGTCTTTAAGAAATTGAAGACAGGGAGACTAAGAAGGCTACGAATATATTAATGGTCTAAAACTAAAAAATTGAGAACAATTGCTTGCCTTCCCCATAGACCCCAGGGTACAGGGGTTTCCATCCCTCTGCTACTCTCTATTTTCTCCTTCCCTCCTTTCTTCCTTTCCACTTTCTCTAAAAATCAATGGAAAAAAATATCCTGAGATGAGAATTGGGGAAAAAAAAAATAAACAAACCAAACACAGACAACAGTATGGTTGCCAGAGGGAAAGGAGATGAGGGGAGGTCAATGGGGCAAAGGAAGGATAAATGGAAAGAGACTTGACTGGCTGGTGAACACAGGATGCAGTGTGCAGATGATGTGTTATAGAGCACACTTGAAACCGGTATGGTTTTGTTAACCAATGTGTCCCCCAAAATTCAATAAGAATAAAAATATAATAAAATAAAATAAAACTGAGAAATTGCCTGTTTAGCCTGAAAGTATCCAATATTAAAACAAAATAAAACCCAGAAATATAGAAAACTAACCCACAGTAACGGAACCAAAATGAATAGAACATATATTATATTAAGAACAAGGTGAGAGTATATATTAACTGTATAGTAATTAAGTAGTAAATTAGCAATTAATAACTTTTAATCATAGAGTCACATTACATGATACATTTTTAAAATACTCATTTCAAGATCAATGAGATTCTTGTCTTACACAAAAATACCTTCAAGTATTTCTGAGGGGATATTCTGGAAAAAGCTACTTACAAACAATATTAAAAGTAGTAAGTTATAATTTTAATTTTCAAACCATACATGTCTCTTATTTTTTATTTGGATAGCTCTGCCAAGAGGTGCTTCATAAATTATGAATATTTGAATTTTGAAAAATCATCCTATATCCTATATAATAAAAGGCCAATATGCAAATAGGCCTGCAGAAATGGGTGCTATGACATGGACTGATCACCAGGGGGCAGGCACTCAACATAGGAACCTACCCCCTGGTGGTCAGTGCACTCCCACAGGGGGAGCACTGCTCAGCCAGAAGCAGGAGTCACGCCTGGCGAACACAGTGGTGGTGACAGGAGCCCCTCCTACCTCTGAGGCTGTTCTAAGGAGCAGGGAGCCCGGCTTCTGGCTGATGAGCTCAATGTTGGTAGCGGGAGCCTCTCCCACCTCTGCAGCAGTGCTATGGACCCCATGGGGGATATCTGACTGCCAGCTTAGGGGAGAGGGCCTAAGCCGGCAGTTGGGCTAAGAGAGGGTGTGGGCTGGGCTGATGGACCCACACCCCCAATGCACGGATATCATGCACCGGGCCTCTAGTTAACATATAAAGGCAAAATATTAAAATTGAAAAGTTTCCAGTCTACCTTGGTTTTCTCATTGGGGTAGTTGAAACTGTCATCAGAAATTTTAAAATAACAATAATTCCCTTAGTATCTTGTTTCTTTTGTCCTTCCTCTTTAACTTGTCTTGTCATTATGGATATCCAGAACTCAATCACCACCTAAAAATACGCAAGCAAATGAAGCTAGTTGAAGTTCTAACTTCATGGAAGAATTGGTTACTTGTCAAACTGCCATCATCTCATCCACCTTCTTCCTTCTCCTCCTCTGGCAATTAACACATGGTTCCCGACCCAGTTCTGGTGGAAGTGAAAACAATGAGCTTAGCATCTATGAGAGTGAGGTGAGGAGCTGTATAAGCAGGTGTTGCTGGACGATCCATGCTGATGGTACGAGATTGCAGAGGAGCTTCCAGTGTTAATGTGGGAATCATATGAACCATTTGCTTGTTTTTGTCCATAATAGGAAACAGTATACTTTCACACGTTTACACATGATCTTTCCTAACTCTGTTATAATGGGATGACAGCGTGCATCTGTCCAGTGTCTGATTTAATGTAGAATTGGTGTTATATGTATTCTTAATTATTTCAGTTTACAATGTTCTTTAATTAAAAGAGACAACATTTCTTGATTATTGCCTTAGGCTTTTTTTTAACCATACAAATAGAAAAATGGAATATGATTACAAATAGATAATTGAAAAATACACATACACATTCACACACTTGTATATGCAAACATTTGAAACATAAGTTGAAAATTTAGGAATACATTTATACAGAGATAACCCATTGTCTGTTAATATCTATTAGTATCACCTTCTATATTACATATAAAATGTTGTTGTTACATACTTATTTGTTTATTTTTAAAATACTTATTTTCTTACACAACAGACATAAAATCCATGAAGGACAAGTATGTACCAAGGGCACAGTACTCAGAATTACTTAATGAAAGAATAAGAAAGACATCAATAAATCTCAAAAAGTCAACGACTGAACAAACAGCCTAAATGACTAAAAGCAGGGATTGTATTAATCACATGGCAACCTATCTGTAGTACAATGGTTTATTAACTACCCAACAGACTCCCAACTAATGAAATTGTTGTGCTTTATAGACCTAGATCATAATATTGAATATAGAAGAGCCTACATTAGTATCACCCTGAATTTATTTGGCAATTATTTATTTAGTGGTTAATATACATCAGGCATAATTACAAACAAAACATTTCATCTTTGCAGGACTTTACAAATATAGCCATATTATTATTTCCATTTTACAAATTTAAAAATATGGAGACATAGGAGGTTAGGAAACTTGCCCAGTGTCACCAAACTAAAATTGTCAAAGCTAAATAGAATCCAAACCCCGGAACTCAAATTTAAATCCAACCTTTTAAACCACTTTGTTGTCTCTGTATACTTCCACTGACAGATTATCTTTTCAGGGCAGTAAATAAAGGAGCATTTAGTACTTTGTTATTCTTTCTAATCTCTAAAACAAACTTTGCTTGCATTTGCATTTACTGTAGTTGATAAAGAAAAAAAAATGTCAAAATTCTGAGTCTAGGTAAGGACACAAATGCATATGTTAAAATAAAACACTATGAGATTAATAGCAATTCATTCTTTCATTTTCACAGTTTCAACTATCCACCCATATCCAACAAATACTGTTTAGCATTTATTATGTGCCAACCCTGTGCAATACATTTGGAATTCATCACTGAATAAGTGAGGTGTAATACATGGTTTCACAAAGCTCACACTTTAAGAGACAGAGGCTAATCTGTAGAAAAATAGTGATGCAACTGTGATTTATCTTTAATGTAAGTATAGCATGGATGCTCTGAATAAATTGAATATATTCCTAGACTCTCTATATCAGGGGTGGGGAAATTTTTTGCAGTCAAGAGCCATTGGATATTTATAACATCATTATCAACTTAGAAAGTAGCCTGTTATACAAGTATTGGGTCAAGCATTTAATTAACTCACCCCTAATGTCTTGGCAGGACCAACCAAATGATTTTATGGGCCTTATATGGCCTGTGGGCTGGACATTTCTCATTCCCTGTTCTACACCATAACTTAGAGAAATCTGATTGATTTAAGAGGAAATAGTCACTGTGAGGAATGTTTCCTTTTGTTTATTTATTTGTTTCAATATATTTTTATTGATATCATAGAGGAAGAGAGAGGGAGAGATAGAAACATCAATGATGAGAGAGAATCATTGATCAGCTGCCTCCTGCATGCCCCACACCTGGGATCAAGCCCACAACCTGGGCATGTGCCCTGACTGGGAATCGAATCCAACAGATAATTGAACTCCTGGTTCATAAGTCCATGCTCTACCTCTGAGCCACACTGACATGGCAAGAGTGTTTCACTTTAAAGTGATGAGTAAGGAGTGAAATATAATCAAAACAAAACTCCATCGTAGATTCCGGGATTTTTGTTTTTAGTTCATCAATAAAGTACTTCTGAACGTGTCCCACATAGAACACTGACATCAGAATCACCTGGAGTCTTTGTTCATAATGTGTATTCATGGTTCACTCCTTAGATGTACTGATTAGAAGCTCTGAAAGTGGAGGTAGAGAATATTTTAATAGATTCTATCATTATTATTTTATAAACTGAAGTTTAAGGAGCACTGAATTAAATCTTAGCTAAAGTTTGATAATATGTTTAGAACTGTAATATATTTTCATAATTTGATGAGCTTATTCATTTTTGTTTAATTTACTTCTATTGAAAACACAATTTTTAAATTGTTATCAATGAATACATTTGACAATGGAAAACTAACAAATGAAAAAAACAGAAATATAAACACCTAAGAAGTTCCCTTTAATCTTTGCCATTGTTCTTTAAATAATGAAGAGCATTCATCTGTATATCTCATCTCTTTCTCTCTTTGGATTGCTTGCCCGCTCTCTTTCTGTCCTCTGTGTTTGTATGTGACAAAATCACCATCCCAGAATGCTATAGTGTTTATGATCTCGTGAAGAATGATGAAAACTGGCCTTTACCAATATTCTTTACTAATCTGATAAATAAAAAATAATTCATGGAAGAGCTTCAATTTTACACTTATAATTATAGTGAACTTTAATTTATTTTCATGTATTATTGACTATTTATAATTCTTCCTTTTATTGCCTTTTTAAATATATACTTTCTTAAGGAATCTTCTTTTTTCATTGATATGTCATATATGTTGATCAGGTTTATATGATTTTTAAAGAATAAGATCACAATCACCATTAGACAATGCTGCATTTTCTAAAAGCCAATGGTAAATGGATCTAGACAAGAATAGATCAATTTTCCTTTCTGCCAATGCAAGTTGGAGACATTTGCTCTCCAACAGGCCTGCCTAACATCAGAAGATTTTTGTTATTGTCAGAGACTGATCTGTAATCTAAACTAATAAAGGCGTAATATTGAAATTAACTGTCTCTTCGAGATGGGTAAGCCATGACCACCAGCCAATCAGAGTGACAGTATGCAAATTAGCCTAGCCAACATGGAGGCCGCCACTCATGGACCTGAGTAAACAGCAGCTTCCATTGCAGCAGGAGTGAAACTGAAACTGTTTGCGGCCCTTGGCGGGCCGGCTCGGCTTATCCTGGCTCCAGGCAAAACATGTTTGCAACAAAGTCTCAATCATATAAGACTCAGGAGCTGAAACAAACAGCAGGCTGGGCCCACTACTATCGTTACCTGCCTAGGAAACGGCTTAAAGGAGCAGTGTATCAATTATAGAAACCACGAGCTGAAGCAGAAACGAGGCTTCGTTACCTGTCTAGCCTCAGCTTAAAGGAACAGTGCATCAATTAGAGAAAATAAACAAACCCCAGAAACCTGCTTCCAGCCAGCCTTGCAGGGACATTGGGTCAATGGGAGCTGTGAGCAGCCTTAAAGCCTGAAAACACCCCTCAGCCCATCACCCAGGCTGGCCACACCCCAATGGGGTGAGGGTCCCCACTGGGAGGTTTGGCCAACCTCAAACAGCCCTCAGCCCCTCACCCAGGCTGACCAGGCACGCCAGCAGGTGGACATCCCCAGAGGGGTCCCAGACTGCCAGAGAGCACAGGTTGGGCTGAGGGACCTCCCGAGTGCACAAATTTTTGTGCACCAGGCCCCTAGTTTAAATAATAATTATGACAATGATTATAATACATGCCACAAACATCAGATTTGCGTGTATGTGCTATTTCTTTTTGGCCTACATTCAAGATGGTAACTGAAATTAATGTATTTCCAAGAAAAACACTATGAACACCAACACACACACACAGCCCAGTGCATAAAGAATAGTTTGTATGATTTCTTTGCTATGACAGAAAGAAGAAAGCGTCTTCTGTGGATGGGGTTTGAGAGAACTTAATCTCATAAGAGATGAAGTAAGGGTGGCAGGTGCCTTCAATACTGAGTTCATAACCTTGGGAAAGACAGATGTTTGGGTAGTTTTTCTTGGGTCTCCTACCTTTAAAAAACACATTTGATATTCATTCATAGTCTTTGGGCTGCAAATACCCACAACCATCTGTTAAGATGGCATGTTGTCTGCTTCAAACTTGGTGAGTCTGTTCCACTAGGAAATGGGTGCCAAGTAAATCAGTGTTTGGTTGGGTAGCAATGTAAAGCTTATACTGCAATCACTGTAACTGGACCTAATGCTGTAATAAGTATAGCTTATTTGTGGAATTCCCCCCCCACACACACACACACACTTACAAACCTATTTTGCATGATATCTACTTTTTCTTAAAAACAAACAAACAAACAAACAAGAAAAAGGATATATTGGTTTCTTGCTATTTATATTTTTAACATTGTATGTAGACAAACAGTAGACTAGTACTGCCTTTTAAAAATAACTGTTGCCTGTGTATTGAGTAAAGCTTCCCAGTACTGTTTTGCTTTCATATTATTATTTTACATTATTGTTAGTTGGTGGAGTCTTATCTAATTTTTAGAGCTGCTTTTAATCTGTAGCTATATTTCAGAACTATCGTTCAATAAGCACATATGCTTAGGTGTTGTTTTAAAGGAAAACAATTAGGACCATGAGTTGATGCAGAATGCCAAAAAATGAGGAGTCAGTGATCTCTAATCTATACTTATGGCATAATAACTATGTAGACAAAAAATCTAAGATTTGTCTTATATCTGTTCATGTGGTCTTTCAGTTAACTTAGGAAATAGTTTTCTTTAAGAAATATCATTCTCAAATGTATAATAACTATGAAGACGGCATTTAAAAAATGCAGTTGTATTCATCTTTTTATTCCCCTAAAATATTAAGCTAACAACAGATTATTACTCATTTTTTCTTTACTGATTAAGGTATTGCATATGTGCCCTTATGCCCCCATTGCCCTCCCACACCACCACCCCTGCTCTCACCACCCTGGTGTCTGTGTCCATTGTATGCATGCATACAAGTTATTTGGTTGATGCCTCCCCCTTCTCCCCACCCTCACCTACCTTCCCTCTGAGGTTTGATGGTCTGACAATGCTTCTCTGTCTCTGGATGTAGAGAAAAAGAAACCCTTGAACACTGGTGGTGGAAATGCAGACTGGCACAGCCACTGTGGAGAACAGTATGGCGTTTCCTCAAAAACTAAAAATGGAATTCCCATTTGACCCAGTGATGCCACTTCTAAGAATACATCCCAAGAAACTAGAAACACTAATCAGAAAGGATATATGCACCCCTATGTTCACAGCAGCACAATTTACCATGGATAAGATTTGGAAACAGCCTAAGTGCCTATCAGCAGATTAATGGATTAAAAAATGGTGGTACATCTACACAATGGAATACTATGCTGCTATAAAAAAGAAGAGATTCTTAACTTTTGCAACAGCATGGATGGAACTGGAGAACATTATGCTAAGCAAAATAAGCCAGTCAGAGAAAGATAAATATCACATGATCTCACTCACTTGTGGAATATAATGAACAACATAAATTGATGAACAGGTGATTATTTAAAAACATCCAATCTACCTATTTTATGTTTCTGCTATAATCATAAATGTACTTCCCAATTTAGACACCCATGATAAAAATGGAAGGAAATCAATACCAATGACTGGTTGTCACACTTGCATAAATTAGAAAATGAACTAGGCAGGATCTATCAGATGAAGTAAAGGAATAGAGTGAACCCACACTAAAGTCTTTTTAAAAATATACATTTTTATTGATTTCAGAAAAGAAGGGCGAGGGAGAGAGAATGAGAAATATCAATGATGAGAGAGAATCATTGATTGGCTGCCTCTTGTATGCTCCCCATTGGAGATCAAGCCTACAATCCGGGCTTGTGCCCTGACCAGGAATCCAACTGTAACATCCTGGCTCCTCCTAGGTCGATGCTCAACCACTGAGCCACACCAGCTGTGCCACCCACAGTAAACTCTTAAATTCACATTCCATCTGTCAGCAATATCTTTTTGATGTGGCATAAATGAAAAGGATCATGATCCTCACAACCCATGTACTCTGTCAGTTTCTTACAGTTGCTAAGGATTCCAAGTGCATGTCTGCCAAATTACCAGGCAGATATATCATTATTATCAGCAAGGGATCTAACCTCAAATCCCTATGAAAAATCTTGCTGACTGAAGTGGGATTTGTAAGGCATCAGCATTCCATTACCCTTATCAGGAGACAATCCTCAGTAATCAAGTTCTTTGGTGATTTACCTTAGTGCAACCTAATTCTTTTTTGACTACTCATTGATGACAAGGTAGCTGCCCCTGTGACTAAGGTTTCACACATTCTTCCAAAGGATGGTAATCTGAGGCTTGGATAAAGAAAAATCCAGCACAGAGCAATTCTATTCAATATCCTTTTACTTCTCCTTAGAAGCTCTTGTCTAATATGCAGTCTTTTGGATAACATTTTGTACTTGACCCCTTTTAAAAATGCTTCCATCTCCTTTTGGAAGGTGGAGAAATCAAAACAAATCTTTGGTTCTTCTTAAAATCAGAAATACATAAAATACTAGAGGCCCAGTGCACAAAAATTTATATACTGGTGGGGGGGGGGGAGGGGGAGCGGTTTCTCAGCCCAGCCTGTGTCCTCTCACAGTGTGGGACCCCTAAGGGGAGGTCCACCTGCTGGCTTAGACCCACTCCCTGGGTATCGGGCCTAAGCTGGCAGTCAGACATCCCTATGGCAGCCCTCAGGGGATATCCATTTGCCAGCGGGGAGCAGGCCTAAGCTGCAGTCGGATATCCTTAGCACTGCTGAGGAGGCAGGAGAGGCTCCCACCACCACCTCTGTACTGGCAGCCATCAGCCTGGCTTGTGGCTGAGCTGAGCTCCCCCTGTGGGAGTGCACTGACCACTAGGGGCAGCTCCTGCATTGAGCGTCTGCCCCCTGGTGGTCAGTATGTGTCATATTGACCAGTTATTCCCAGTAATTCTGCTGTTAGGGTCAATTTGCATATTAACCTTTTATTATATGGGTTAGAGTTCTGGTGCATGGGTGGGAGCCAGCTGGTTTGCCAGGATGGGGGTCATGCTGAGGTTCCTGACCAGCCTGGACGAGGGGCTGAGGGCTGTTTTCAGGCTGGCCACAGCCCCTTCAGGGTGTGGTTCCCTTCTGGGGTGCCTGGCCAGTCTAGGTGAGGGGTTGATGGCTGTTTTCAGGCTAGCCAAGCCCCCCACAGGGACCCTCACCCCATGAGGGTGGGGCCACCCTGGGTGAGGGGCTGATGGCTGTTTGCAGGCTGGGCACAGCCTCCAGCAACCCAAGCTCCCAGTGAGGCTGGCTGGAAGCAGGTATCTGGGGTTTATTTGTCTCCTATAATTGAAACTTTATTGCCTTGAGTGGAAGTCACAGCCGGCCTAGGCAGGGGAAAACTTAGATTCCTCCATTGCTGGGACAACCAAGCCTCCTGTTTGTTTCAACTTTGTGGCTTCTATAATAGAAACTTTGTTGCCTTGAGCAGAGGCCACAGCTGGCCTAGGCAGGGGGAAGTTTAGCTTCCTCCATTGCCAGGGCAATCAACCCTCCTGTTTGCTCTAGCTCCTTGGCTGCTGGCCACCATCTTGGTTGGGTTAATTTGCATATAGTCACTCTGGCTGGTGGGCATGGCTTGGGATATAGTGGAGTGACACCAATGAGAATATTAGTCTTTTATTAGATTATATATCTGGAAGGTATTTTTCTACAATTCTGTTGGCAAATTAAATTCATTTACACTGAAGAGGAACAATAGAGATTTAATCAATGTGAACAGACAGAAGTGTCAGGACATTTGTCACAGAAGTTTACATAGGAAATCAGATATAGAGAATTGGTTTGGAGGTAATGACTCAGGAAGAAATTCTTTCAAAGCAGATTTTCAGATAAAATGGTCATGCTGAAAGAACTGCAAAAAAGAGAGTGGGTTTATGTGCATAAAATCAAAATAGAGATGAGAGTGTGTAGAACTGAATGTGACCACAGCAATTTAAATGTTTATATAGATCCTCCGTAGAATAAATGCCACCTTGGTTTTTTGTTGTTGTTGTTTCTTTTTTTTTTTTAGCAAATTTTTTCCAAACTTCTCCAATAATTTATCATACTTGTCTCACAAACTCAAGCCACAGTAATTAATTAGGATTTTTTTTTCACATTGGTATCACTTATTTACTCATTCTTTTACTTCATTTGTTTACTTCATTGACGCTATCTGATTTAGGGATTGGTTGGAGTTAGAGGAAGGATTTATATAAAGATCAATGAGACACAAAGGAGACATTTCTAATTTGTAAGGGAAAACAAACCTGTTAATGTGCTGGGGTTGATGGAAGTATGTACAAACTGAATAATTTAAACAACATAAATACATTGTTTCACAGTCTAGAAGTTAGAAGGCCATGATAAAGGTGATGGAAGTGTTGGTTCCTTCTGAGGGCTAGAAGGGGAAAATCTGTCCCCTGCCTCTCTTCTAGCTTCTGTTTGCTGACAAACTTTGGAGTTCTTTGGCATCTGCTTCCTCATTCCAATTTCTGTCTTCCTCTTCACCTGACATTCCCCTTGCATATCTGTGTCTGTTCAAATTTTCTCTTTTAATAAGGTCACAGTTAATTGGATGAGATGCCCACTTCACTGCATTATGAGCTCATCTTAACTTGTTATATCTTCAATCACTCTATTTCCAAATAAGAACATATTCTAAGGTACTGAGGGTTACGACTTCAGCTTATGAGTTTTGGGGGATAAAATTTAAACCATAATTTAAAAATCTACCATCATATCACCTAATTATCATGAGAATAATATGCTAATTCTAGAGTAGCACAAGCAAAGGGAGAACTAACAGACAAGGGAACTGGGAAGGGCCACACAGAGGATGGGGCAATTGAAAAAGTATTAAAGCATGGATAGGTAATCACTAAGTGATGAAGGATCTTATGATTTTCAGGCAGTAGAAATAGCATGTGAACACATACAGAACTATTAAAAGAGCAATTTCTAGCCCTAACTGATTTGGCTCACTGGATAGAGTGTCAGTCTGCGGACTGAAGGGCCCCAGGTTTGATTCTGGTGAAGGGCATATACCTTGGTTGCAGGCACATCCCCAGTAGGGGGTATGCCAGAGGCAGCTAATTGATGTTTCTCTCTCATCTCTGTTTCTAACTCTCTGTCCCTCTCCCTTCCTCTGTGTAAAAAATCAATAAAATGTATTTTTTTAAAAAAAGAGAGAGCAATTCCTAATGGTGAATCAATGACACTAGAGTCCTTAGGGCAGAAGAGGGTGAGGTATAACATTAAAAGGAAAACTAATAAATCATGAGAGGCATGATTAGGGAATACTTCAGGAGCTGCTTTTGAAGCATAATGATACCTCCTGCTGACTGTCATTGCCAGAGAACTCTTAGCTATCATTCATTGCTTCATCCTTTCATTAAAACACTAATCTATGAAGCATCACAAGATTCCAAGGCCAATTCCAATTGCTCAGCTCATATCAGCTAATAAGAAACCTCCATCTAAAAGAGCTAAAAATAAGCAAGAAAACATATGAATTAGCAAAAGGTGATAAGTTCTATTGACATGTGTCAAGCAAAGTAAGAGGGATAGAAAGGATAATTAGGTACATTGGCCATTGATATTTTATATTGTGTGATCAAAAAGAGCCTTCATGATGAGGTAGAATTTTAAAAGCAACACAAACAGACAGAGCTCAGTATGTTGGCATGTTGTTGCTTATCAAGCAAAGGAAAAGCCAGTACTAGAGCCCTGAGGGTAAAGCCTGCTTGGTATGTTGGAGAAACAGCAAAGAAGCCCGTAAGTGGCTAACTCAGATTGATTAACAGCAGTTACATTCGGAGAGTTGGGGTGGAAGCAGGGGGAAGAAATGTAGGATTCAGGGAGAAGAAGGAGTACTTCTTGTTTCCTCTGAGTGGTAAGCAGTCAGATGTGTTCAGCAAATAAAAAATTCTTATCTGAAAAAACACTATATCTCTGTATTAATCTAACTACCTACTTATCATATTTTATCAGGATCATTCTTGCGGTTTTGTTAAGCACAGACTATATGTTGAACTGTGGTGGAAGCTGAATGAATAAATTAGAGGCTGTCACAATAATGCAGGACCTGGAGGCTTGATCAAGGGTCTTAGCAGGGACAATAGTGGTAAGTGGGCTGATTCTGCATTTTGATGAATATATATTTTGAGGTAGAGGCAAAAAGATTTACAGATGAATTAAACATTTGATGTGAAACAACAGGTATGTGGGGTGTTCTTTTTATATGGGGAATACAGATAGTTATCATGTTTTTTATTTTATTTTTGGGGGATGGAGAGTAATTGAGGGAAATAAACTCATATGTGGCAACAGAAGGAAGGCAACATACTAATAAATGGAGAAAAACAATTAAGATGGTAGATATGAAAGGTCCCTTTTGATTGTTTCCATCTGCTGAGTTAAATAAATGGGAGGCAAAGTCATGAGCTGATGGTTAGGGGTAGGTACTAGAAATCTGAAAAAGAAAAGAAATGATACATTTGTCATTCAGGAAAATGGCAGAGGGATAGACGAAGGACTACATAGCTTTGAGAGAACTCAAGAACAATTTTCATGCATTTAAAGTATGACCAGCCAGCATGTCTGTGTGTATTTTGACCATTGTTTTCAGTCATGACAAAACATATAAAGAATAATGAAAAGCTAGATTTAACTAGAGTTATCAGGTAAATATGATAAAATAAGTTTGGGACAAAAAAATATTCTAGGATATGTCTAATGGCGTGGTCTCAATAAAAGACCTTGGATTCTAAATGGAAACAATAGAAAAGAGAATATAAAGTGAATAAAAAGAAGCAAAAAAATCTTTGAGTTGACTAGTTAGTCTTTTGAAATGCCGAGACTCTGACAGGAGAGCAAATTGGAAAAAATGGAAACCGAGAGTAAGACATCTGTAAATTCTTAAACTGCTTTCTATTAGTACAGAAAGGGTTCATGCATAAAAGATGCTCTTTTAACAATTTTTAAAACAATAAAAATCAGAGGTATATCAAATTATCAAATGATCAACAACAAGAAACATTTAAGTCCACATATTGAGATTTATCTAATCAATTCAATGATGTTACACATTTTAAAATAATACAATAAGGAAATTAGATCATGTGAAGTGCAACAGACAGAACACAGAACAAAGAATTGTTTATGCAATTGATCTAGAAATTAAACAAATTACATTTTTCAATAAATTTTGGTGGAAAATAACCACAAATAATAGGTTATTTTCCTACATGAAAAACTTTTCTTTTCTTCTATATATTTTTCTTGCTCTATCAACACAAAGTAAATAGCATTTGTAGTATGTTCAGTATAGTTCTCTAATTTTAGAAACTCAAGTCCAGACTTTGTATTTGGCTTCTTATGTTATCTGAGAAATAACCATGCGTTGAAACACTTTGAAATCACCTCAGAAAGTTTTGGGTGGAATTCTAAACACTGTATAAAAATGCAAAGTAATACAGAGTTCTAGAGGCATGAAAACAGCTTTGTTCTATAAACTGGAACAAGCCTTCAAGGCTCAGAAACCAGGCATCTTTACTATGATTTAGAATATGACCAATTCATAAAATGCAACAAACTATGAAGTCATAAGCATTAATCTTCAGAATGAAAACTCAGAGTACACCACAGTAAGAATAAATATGCAACAGTATGAAATATAAAAATTTGGAAATATGAAGTTTAAAGAGATCTGCATAAATTTTTTTCATGAAGACTAGTATTCTTTCATTTTAACATTAAGTAATAAATGCAATATGTCCCTTATAACATAAATTTTAGTGCAAAGATATATTTCTCCTTAAATTGCATTCTACAGTAAGGGTCTCCGATATATTATTTTTCTTAATCTATTTTATTTATATTATTTCAGATATTCTACATACCATGTGACATGAATCATGTAAGGAAAATGTTAATTAGATATTGCTTTAAATTCAAAAATATGGAGATTATTTAGCCACCATTTTCTTTCTTAGACACTGCAAATTCTTTTTTTTAAATATATTTTATTGATTTTTCACAGAGAGGAAGGGAGAGGGATAGAGAGTCAGAAACATCGATGAGAAAGAAACATCGATCAGCTGCCTCCTGCACACTCTCCACTGGGGATGCGCCTGCAACCAAGGTACATGCCCTTGACCGGAATCGAACCCGGGACCCTTGAGTCCACAGGCCGACGCTCCATCCACTGAGCCAAACCAGTTAGGGCTGCAAATTCTTTTTAATTGCCCATGCCCATATTTTTACTGTAATATTTCTCAGTATATGCTAAATATTGTCACAATTAATGTATTCAGTTGTTACTGAAAAGTTAAATATGATCAAAAACCCTTACAGTGTGAGATTTATTGGAAATAGTCCTTTGTTTTATAATTTTAACAGTTATTTTCACAATTTAAGAATTTTGATTGCATGGACTTTCAATAAGCAACTGCATTTTTTTCCTCCTTAACTTGTACACTGACCATTTAGTATAAGGGTTGCTATTTAAAACACTGGTGGTCACACGTAAAACCAAAGCAATCAGTCAACAATAAAATATAAGATTTGCAGGGAACCAAATATCATCTGTGCAACTCTCTCTATATATATAGATATAGATATAGAGATACACACACACAGTCACACACACACACACACACGGTATCCCAAAATATGCATACATACTTTAACAGCTGATAACTCAATTTTGAAAATGAAATGTATTTTAATAACCACTACCTTTATAATTATTCAAATATATATATATATATATATATATATATATATATATATATATATATATATCCTGAATCTATCTCTAGCCTTATCTCACTCTCTATGTCTCTCATTTTCCTTCTCTTGTAGACATAATGATCAAAATGGCCCAGTTACTTCTTTGTGCTAAGGCACTCGATAGAGAACAAATATTGAGAAAGAAGCAATAGTTCTATATATTATCCTTCCAAGACCTCTAGTTCAGTCCTATGGCTGGGCCTAAATCACAATTCAAGGTATTTCCAGTGCTCTGCTTCTGTGAAGAATGATGGCATTGGATTTTTTTTAACTGAGTAAAAGGAAAATGAGAGAAATGAGTTATAGTAATTGCATTTATTCACCTTATATCACAGTTTTTGACCTAATGTGCACCAAAACTACATATATGATTAATTATTATTAACACTTTATCTTGGAAAAGCCTTGGTATTTCAAAAAACAGTCACATTCCTACCCCAGTGAATGATATTATGGTCATCAATAAACAATGAATCCCTACAGATTGCTTTGTGAGCTATATCTGAGTTTAGGTAACAAATTACCTCAAACATAAGTTTTATTAAAGTTTCTTGCTGAGTTTCTTGTTTGTTTCCTTAAAGTATACTTTCCTTGAGAGAAGAAACTAAATTTTATTTAGGTTTGTGTTACAGTCAGTGCCCTATTCTTTGTACTCAGCCAGTAGATCATTACTGGAGGAATAAATGAATTCACCACTTGATGGGCTGGAGGAAATGGGTCAAAAATCAGGTAAACCTAGCAGAACTCAAGGAATTACATGTCCCTATCATGGGATATTGCCTATGGAAGTAAGAAAGTAGAATAATGATGAGGAGGAAGGTTAAAAAACAAAATAACACAACATGTTTTAGATTTTTAAAAAGAAAAGAAATATAAAGCAGGCAATAAGTGACCAACAAGCAAATGTTATCTTCTTTGCAAATTAGCCTAGGGCCTGGGTACAATAGTGGTAACTAGCTTACATATTTATAAACTTCATAATTTGATATTTTTGTCAAATTTCTAATTGAGTGCACCCATATTCTTATCCAAAATGTATCTGGGGCTAGTGACAAAAATGAAAATGGATGCCAAGACAATGGGATCCTTAACCAGGTTCCCAAAACAAATAAAACAACTCTTATTTTACTGTAATTAAAAGATAATTTAAGTAGACATTTTATTTTAGAAAGGGTATTATGCAACAACATAGTTAGAAAACAATTGACTCTCAATTTTTTGTCTATTTCTAGCATTCAAACTAAACTAAAAGGAAATAATCCTTTTGCATTACTTGCAGTAGGATAGAGCTATACGTGCTCTGGATGGAAATAAAGCTTTTGCTTCCACAGGCTAGATCCATACTCCAAACTCACAGCATTTGCTTTCTTCATGTGTAAAGAAACAGCCTCTTCCAATCTCTGTTCAAAAACCTTCATTGTCATTTCACATTTTTCCTCTGAAAGGTAGAAAACCAATATCTTTCCCTCTTGACTTCACTACTTCAAAAAGTGACTTCTAGTGAGGAACTTTGACCTACTAAGGATCATACCAAAAGTCAAAATCACAGCAGGAATTCTTGCTGATCCATCTTCTCTTTTCTTTGTCAGCCTGGACCCTCACCCATGAACAAAGCACAAGTGCGTTATAAGCTCTATCTGTTACTTGAATTTTGTTTTTAGCAGCAGGAACTATGTGATAAATGCATTATGGACTCTTTAAGGAAATAGAACACTTGTAGTAAAAAGCAAAATTCAGCAACTAAAAAGAAAATAAACTAAACATTTTATACAAAATACCAACACATCTATTTCTATTGTACTTGTATAGAGGTCTCTTGGATCCCCTACAAGTGGTAATTACTATAAGAATATTTGATCAGCATGTACTGGGAGAGGTTATTCTTTTTAGTTATAATTTAATGTAGAGTTAGGTAGAAACCACTTCTTCTCAAGTTATAAGTATCTATTTCTGTTTATTAGGGCTTATTCTGCATTAGATGGTGTATTGATTGATATTCAGATTATGCTAATTTAAATATACTCTTCTGTATTTATCTTACCCTATTAAAAATTAAGCTTATTCTTTTGTACTTTATAATTAATATCAGATATAATATATAACAGAACACGAATATAAGAAAAAGTCAAATGCCTAACAACCAGAGCATCTTCCTTCCTCAAATGGTAAGCTGAGTTTAAAAGAGCTGGTTGCTGTTCTACATTTCAACTTGCAGAGGCTTAGTCACATGTATCAAATTGAATATGATATCTGATGTTCATAAAGAGGATCCTCAGTTAGTTGTACTTGTGGGATTACTGGCCATACACAACATGAATTCTATCAGAGTTTGGAATTAACTGTGTCTGTGATCACAGATGTTGACCATCCTTTTCTCTGAATGTTTGTACAACTTCAGGAAAGTATTTCTTAAAATCTATAATTATACTGATTATATTACCACTACAACATTACTGACAATAATAAAGGGTTTAAAGCAGAATTTCTCAGTCCAAAATAGCAAAGTTGAATTATTAAGGTCGATGAGTCATCAATGACTACATCTTGCCAAACCAACAGGCAACTTTTGTACACTTCTTACTCAGATTATCAATTTTACTTGTGATCACTGACCACTCTCTCTTCTTGAACACGACATTCTTTAGTTCTCTGAAAATTCCAATAGCCCGGTTTTCTTTCCACTCATGCCCTTTCTTTGTTTCTTTACTGTCTCTTACTCCACTTTCAAACATAAATGCTAGAGTGTTAATTGTTCCTTGATGACTTATAGGTGATCTAGTTTGGCCTTTCTCATGAATTCCAGAGTAATATAACCAATTGTCAATTTATAGCATAGAGATGTCTATGGGTCATCTCAACAATTCAGGTTTTGGTTATTTTTTCTCTTTCAACTACAGTTGACATTCAATATTATTTTATATCAGTTTCAGGTATATACAATAGTGGTTAGACATTTATATAATTTTTTGAAGTTACCCACGTGATAAGTCTAGTTACCACCTCGTTATTGTAATATTATTGACTTCATTTCATATGTGCTCCTTTACCTCCCCGTGCCTATTTTGTAACTGCCAATTTGTACTTCTCAAATTTTTAACCTTTTTCACCCACCCCCTTGGCCCTCTGGCAACCATCAGTCTGTTATCTGTATCTGCAAGTCTGTTTCTGTTTTGTTGGTTTGTTTATATTCTCCACAAATTAGTGAAACCATGGAGTTGTTTGTCTTTCTCTGTCTAACATATTTCATTTAGTTTTTAGTTCTTTACCTATACCCCACCCATACAGATTGTACCACCTAATTATTCAGGCCAAAAATCTAGCAGTCACTTTGCCCTATTTTGTTCCTTTGCATTATTTATCCAACAGTAAATTTTGTTGGCTCTGTGTCTAAAATATATCAGGTCCCTTACTCTTTTAAATGTTATAATTCCATCTAAAATACCATCAGCTCTCATCTGAACTAATTACTAAAAAAAAAGCCTCTTTATTGAATTCCCTAAGGTTACCCTTGCCCTCACACAATTTCACTTCTACCAAGCTATGTAAATCATATAATTTGCAACTCATTAAAAAAAATGATCCAGTGGTTCTGCTATTCGATGAATAAAAATGAAACCATCTATTGCATCTTAGAAGGCCTTCCATTAACAGCTCTTCAACTCTCTAAGCTTTCTATCTGAAAATAATCAAGCATACTTTTGTGTTATAGCCTTTACACTTTACATGTTTATTTCTTGGAAAGCTCCCACAGTCTCCCTCAGGTATTTAAACAGATGTTTTCTTCTTGTTATTTTGCTCTCAAGTTAAATATCAACAAATCCTTCCCCTATGACCTAGCTCACTTCAGACATCCTCTATTACATGAACCTATTTTACACACTTTGGATAACTTATCATTAATTTTTTGTTTCTATGTTTTTGGGTGTTTCCTCTATTAGTCTGGTATGCTTCACTGCTGTTTCCTAGGTCCTGGAAAAATATATAAATATATGTTGGCTGAATGAATAGAAAAAAGTTATGAATAATTTTGGAATTATACTGAAATGATACTGGAATCTATAGAATAAAAGCCTAAGCTACCTTTATGGCAGAATGACCAGAACATCCGGTTGCTATGATGCACAATGACCACCAGGGAACAGATGCTCTATGCAAGAGCTGTCTCCTGGTGGTCAGTGAGCTCCCATAGGGGGAGCGGTACTCAGCCAGGAGCTGAGCTCATGGCTGGTGAGCACAGCAGCAGTGGTAGGAGCCTCTCCCACCTCTAGAGGCAGCATTAAGAAACAGCAAGCAGGCGGGCGGTAAGGAGTGAAGGGTCCTGGAATGCAAGAGTGCACAGGCCAGGCTGATGGACCCCTCCCCCCCCCCAAGTACACAAATTTTGTGCACTGGGCCTCTAATTATATATATTTGATGTTATAGACATGTCCACAGTTATTAACTGACTTAGTATGCTTCAGTCCTACATTGATCATTAGACTAGAGTAAGTAAAAGATTTCTAAGCATCTACTCCACAATTTATTCTGCTCTCAGCTGGCCAATGAAAATCAACAACTGGCTGTGATAATTTTCCCAGTTCTCAGCTAGAGCTTTACCCCCAATTTTAACTCAGAAGGTTGAATTCAGCCCAAGAACATCTCAAAACAGGTCAGTTTCAAAAACTTTCTGATCCAAGGTGTCAAATTCTGAAAGATTAACTCCAGTCACCCCGCATTCTGGTATAAGAGCATAATCTGGATTTGATTTGATTACTTTTATTAAATGACTTTTGATGCCTAGACCTAAAATATTCTATGGCATAAAGACAAATGGAATGCTAAGTTAATGATTGTGCTTTTTAACTCAAACCTCATATAACCCATGAATAAGAAAAATATATTTTATTTGGGGCCATTGCTCACATTTTCATTGCTAAGCATTGCATAACAGAAAATTGTGTCATAACTTTGATGAATAGTAAAGGTTTAAGAGATGGAGAGAGTTCAGGAAGATAAAATACCTGGGTCCATGTCCCTTGGGTAATGTTGGGCAAATAATTTTACTTAAAGCTCTACACTCTTAAATGTCACTATATGCTTTAAATACACTCTGTTCCTCTCTGCAGAGTAACTCGCTGCCTTCTGAAGAAGCCCAGTTCCACCTCTGAACAGCTCTAACCCACAGAATGCTCTCTGGAAAATCTTACAATTTTCATAAGAGACTTTAAACTATAACTTGTCTAAGTTTCTTCCAGTATAAACATCTATAAGGGATCTCTTTTTATCCCTTATTTTATCCCTTACTTTATGTAGTCATAATTCCATTTACTGTGAAAAGAATTACTATCAAGAGAAAAAAATGAATTTCAAGATATGTGTTTAAAAAAATCTAGGGAATATCTCAACTTGGATATTTCAGATCATGGGTTGTTCTGAAATATTGACTTTAAAGGAAATATATAATATAAAATATAGTAATATAATTTGCAGATTTGGTAGTAGTTTTAGAAAGAAAATTAAATATCCCTCATAATTTCTCAGTTAAAATCTGTAAATGAAAATATAATAATGAAAAACAAAATACAGCTTATTTATCTTATTGCCAAGTATAGTTAAGAGTTTCACATAATTTTATTTCACTCCTTTTGCCCATGGGGGAATGAAATAATTTTAAAAGAGTCAATTCTAAGCATGAAGAAAATTATTATTCCTTCCCTGATTGACTCCTACATTTAAATCTTCATGCCTGATCCCCTTCCATGATCCAGTCTTTGTATGTCAAGTCTAGATTGAAGGTCTCCATTCAAACAGATGTATCAAAAATTCTCCTTCACCATGTTTGGCTTTGCTAGAAAGGACTTAGTCATTATGCATTATGAATACTTCCTTGGAAAAGCTTTATTTTCTATTCCCTCAACAACTGTCTTAATCAAATCAGTTATTCTAACATGCTCCCTTCACCTATGACACCCTCTCCTAATCCTTTGGTTCTTTACCCACCTAATAACTTTCCCCCAGGAGGGTCTTTTTATATCCCCCCCTTTTTTAAATATACTTTATTAATTTTTTACAGGGAGGAAGGGAGAGGGGTAGAGAATTAGAAACATCAATGAGAGAGAAAAACATTGATCAGCTGCCTCCTGCACACTCCCTACTGGTACATGCCCAAAACCAAGGTACATGCCCTTGACTGGAATCGAACCTGGGACCCTTGAGTCCACAGGCCGGCGCTCTATCCACTGAGCCAAACCAGTGAGGGCTATAGTCCCTTTTGATACATTTTTACTTTTTTTTTCAGAGAGAGGAAGGGAGAGGTAGAGAGGTACATCAATGATGAGAGAAAAATCATTAATTGTCTGCCTCCTGCACACCCCACATTGTGGATCAAGCCAGCAACCCAGGCATGTGCCCAAATCAGGAATTGAACCACGACCTCGTGATTCATGGGTTGATGCTTAACCCATGCTTAGGTACACTGGCCGAGCTTTTTTACTAGTTTTTTTTAAAAATATATTTTATTGATTTTTCACAGAGAGAAAGAGAGAGGGATAAAGAGTTAGAAACATCAATGAGAGAAGCATCGGTCAGCTGTCTCCTGCACACTCCCAACTGGGGATGTGCCCGCAATCAAGGTACATGCCCTTGACCAGAATCGAACCTGGGACCCTTGAGTCCGTAGGCCGACACTCTATCCACTGAGCCAAACCGGCCAGGGCTTACTAGTTTTTAAAAACTAAATGTAACCAACAATTCCTAGGACATCAGGTTCTAACTGTTCTTTCCTCCTAGAGGCAGATTGACACAGGTCTTCTCTGCCTCTGTTTCTACACATACCTCTACCCCTTTAATTTTCCCTCCACTAAAGGGACGTTGTGCTTCTGGTAAGGAACATCTTGTCTTATCAATCATTATTCCTATCCTGCAATAGATCGCTGGTACATTACAGCTACTCCAAAAAATTGTAAGTAAAATCATAAATGAATAAGTATGAAATGAAGGAATAGATAGGGGACCAAATAGGTTCCTTATATTCCTTATTTTCACCCTCCTGTCCAAACTGCAGACACCGCTTCAAGACTCGGGGCCAATGGAAGCAATCCCTCTTTTCCAAGAACTGTTGTTAGGGGCCTCCCTGGAATGCCACGCAGTCAGCCTTTTCCTACACCTTGCATTGCTGAGCAACTTTATCGGGCTCACGGGGCCCCGTAGTTGACACAGGTCTCTTCTTCCTCTCCGTTGGCCTCGCTACATTTTTCTTCCTAGAGAAAAGCTTTCAATGTCACTCCCTTGTTTGCACTGTTCAGGGGCTCCACACTACTTATTACAGAAACCCAACTGTAAAGCCCAGTCATCAACACACTGCAAGGTCTGGCCATTACCACTGTGAGAAGCTGAGTCTCCTACCACTTTGCCCTTCACAAACCCTCCTTCACCCATCAGTGTTCAGGATTAGTCTTCCACATTTCCACGCTCATTCACAACTAAGCATTTGGTTGTGACATTTTCCTATGATCAATATTCTCCAAGCATTAACTCTACTTATATTTATTTGGCTTTTTTATTATTTTCTTTTAAACTTAGACTGTAAGTTTCATGAGGACAGTTCTTTCCTTTTGTTTTATTTACTTCTGTACGTTTACTACACAACAGAATTTTTAGTATACAGTGCTTAGTTGCATAAATTATCATATATTCCAAGGCTATTCTCTAAAATACATTATACAATACTTAACATTTTAATAAAATTATTTCCCTATTGAAATATTAATACCTATTTTTGTTTAGGTATGGTTAAAGGGTAATTGTTATACTTTACTACCTTTTCAATTTCTTTGATTATTGTGTTTATTGATATCCAGCTTTGCTGGCATCAACATTATTATTGTTTGCCTTTGCTTTTTTTTCTAAATAACTTTAATTTTATAAGGACAAGACTTATTGCCACACTTCATTTAATCTACAAAACATTTAAATAAAATCATTTATAAAAGATTAAAATTGCACATACATGAAGGCATAGTCTAGTCTGACCAGAGACACATAGGTTCTTATAAATTCCTGACATAGAGTGGGAAAGTTTCCAATTCTTGCTGAATCTTGTGTGGATTTTGAAAAGGCAGTTTGCTTCCTCTTCCCTCTTTTTTTCTTCTTAACTGGAGGAAAGCAGTTGAGAAGCTTCATCTCCTCACACATGACTTACTGATCTCAGGACTCCCTCACACTGGGCTCTGTGGTGGGATGACTCTTGGCTCAGCAGGCCCAGTGGTTCTCTCTGGATGCTTTGGTCCCAGTTTGGTTTTCATTGACTCATTCCTGGGAACATCTTCTCAACACCCCATCTATTTTTGTTGGGCAGTCTTCTCCCAGCTCTACAAGGTCATATTCTCTGTCAAAATGAGCCCCATACAAATAACTTCCTGGCAATTCAGTACCCATGACTCATGAAAACGGAAAGTAAATTGGGGAAAATTAATCTCACCTCCACAAAACTTTACCTACATTTCAGCTTCACTCAGAGATGATGCAAGAGTTCATTATTTTACAGCCTGAAAAATGGAGAAGTTATGACCCTCCTCCCCATCCTCTTACTTCTAACATGTAATATATTTTCTGCTAACAAAAAAACAGGCTTGAATGAGAAAACGGATAATTATTTCTGATTGTTTCACTCTTCTCCCTTATATCTCACTCTCCCTACTTTTTCTCAAGGAAAAGGAAATATATGTGATTCTTTTTCAATCTTATGGCAGAACTTTCTATTCTATGTTTACAGTAACACAGCCTCAATGCCTCAATATAAAGGGGATTGTCTCTGTGGGCAAAGTTCCCCGGTTTGGAAGAGATAAAAGAGTTAAGATAATCTTAAAATGTTATTTTTTGACACTGCATAATTCTCTCATCTATAGTCTTGTTCACCAATTATGTATGTCAACACTGAATGTTGTTGTTGTTTTATTTCTCTGTAATAAACCCTAGTCTGGCGAACTGGGTAAAAGGACCTGTTCTTAAAAAACATAAAAGTGGACCCAAATCTTAGTCATTTAGCACAATTAGCCTATTTCCTATATAATAGTTACCTTGACCATGACAGCTTCTTACATACTATAGACGAGACTCAAATCCAGATTCTGTAAATGATTTTTTGAAAGAGACTCATTTGATTATAGGCTAAGGCAGGAGTCATACCCAGGATTCATCATTATTATTCCCTTTGTCTGTTACACATTTGCTATCTAGCAGAGAAATGAGAAAAAGAGAATTACCCTAGGATGCTTAGAATAAAAACAGATCCTGATAGCATGATATTAGCATTCTTACCAACCTGTCCTGCATTCCTTATTTCCAAATAGCACATGTCCTACTCACTAGGCATTAGAGAGGAGCTAAGACAGACAACTCAGATGAAAATATTAAGGGTCAAGCATTAAAATTTATTAGCATATGATCGATTGAAACTCAGTAATTGATATATACCCTAGGCAATGAAGTACTATTTTTATGGTAGAAACATTTAAATGTGTAATATGACTTTTAAAAATGAGAATCTATCTAATCTAATAAAAGAGTAATATAAAAATTGACCATTTCTATGGGACGCCTAAGCCACACCCACCAGCCAATCAGATCAGCTGTATGCAAATTAACCCAACCAAGATGGAGGCCGACAGTCATGGAGCTGAAGCAAAGAGCAGGCTTCTGTTGCATCAGCGATGGAGGAAACTGCTTGCCTAAGTCCACTAAGGCAACAGTCTTTCAAATATAGAAGCCACGGAGCTAAAGCAGACAGGAGGCTTCGTTACCTGCCTAGGCCTCAGCTTCAAGGAACAGTGTATAAATTATGGAAGATAAATAAACCCTAGAAACCTGCTTCCAGCCAGCCTTGCTGGGATGTTGAGTCAATGGGAGCTGTGGGCAGCCTGAAAGCCTGCAAATAACCATCAGCCCCTCACCCAGGCTGGCCAGGTACCCCAGTAGGGAACCAAAACCTGACGGGACTGTGGGCAGCCTGAAAGCCTGAAAATGGCCCTCAGGCTTGCACGCAGGCTGGCCACACCCCAGTGGGGTGAGGGATCCCACTGCGGGGCTTGGCCAGCCTGCAAACAGCCATTGGCCCCTCATCCAGGCTGACCAGGTACCTCAGTAGGGACCCAAAACCTGAAGGGACTGTGGGCAGCCTGGAAACTCCCCTCAAGTCCTCACCCAGGCTGCCCAGGCACCCCAATAGGGACCCAAAACATAAAGGGGCTGTGGGCAGCCTGAAAATGCCTCTCAGCTCCTCACCCAGGCACCCCAGTAGGAACCCAAAACCTGAAGGGGCTGTGGGCAGCCTGAAAACAGCCCTCAGCCCACCACCCAGGCTGGCCACACCCCAATGAGGTGAGGGTCCACACTGGGGGGCTTGGCCAGCCTGCACACAGCCATTAGCCCCTCACCCAGGCTGACCAGGCACGCCAGCAGGTGGACATCCCCAGAGGGGTCCAAGACTGCAAGAGGGCACAGGCTGGGCTGAGGGACCTCCCGAGTGCATAAATTTTTGTGCACCAGGCCCTTAGTATGTAATAAAAGCCTAAGCAACCATTATGGTGGAATGATCTGAATGACTGGTTGCTATGATGCACACTGACGACCAGGGGACAGACTCTCAATGCAGGTGCTTCCCCCTGGTGGTTAGTGTGCTCTCACAGGGGTAATGCCACTCAGCCAGAACCCTGGCTCATGACTGCCAAGCACAGCTGCCACGGTAGGAGCCTCTCCTAACTCTGCAGCAATACTACTGAGTGCATCAGCTGATGGCAGCAGGGGCAGCAGGCCGAGATGAGCATGAGCAGCACAGCACCCAGCTCCTCTCTGGCTGTGTGCCACTTAGCACACTGTTACATCCCCTGAGGGGTCCTGGACTGTGAGAGGGATATCTGACTGCCAGCTTTGGCCAGATCCTGATGCCATTCTCTGTAGAAGACAGTTAGTCTGAACAACTCAGTGACTCAGGGGAATGCAGGGAACTCAGGGTGAGCCTGCCTCCATGCTTGATGTGCCCACTCAATGATGTTTGCAGGACAGACTGTGGTGGCCTAGCCCGTGCACATGCAGCAGCTGTTGAAGCTCAAGCAGCAAGCTGTGCAGCAGCAGAAGGCCATCCAGCCACAAGGTGGCAGATGGACATCACCTGAGGGGGTCTCAGACTGCATGAAGGCAAAGGCCAGGCTGAGGAACCCCTCCACCCCTGAGTGCACAATTTTGTGCACTGGGCCTCTAGTATCATTACAATGTTTAAGCCAAATGGAGGTCCATTGAAAACATTCCAAATATAAGATTTTTGAGATTATTTATTGTATTGTGTTTTTTAAAAAAACAAAAGCTTTAAAATGCCACCTTGATTAATCTGTTACCCCTCTCTAGAGGTTTATGTGGTTTTGGAATTTAATACTGAGGAGATATAAGAGGGATAGGTACTTAGGGACAAGACCATTCTAAGGCATTCTAAGGAAGGGAAGTCCAAGAATATCAGGATACAACTTGCTGACTAGCTGCTAAGACAACCCAGTTGGGCAAAAACCCAGCAAGGTGGGAATTACTGCGGCAACCCAACTGGGCAGGGGTAATAAAAACCCCTAGACAGAGAGCTTCCTGTACCCCTTGACAGAGACCTTCAGTGGGAGAACCAATCAGAAGCCAGCAGAATATATATATATATATATATATATATATATATATATATAGAGAGAGAGAGAGAGAGAGAGAGAGAGAGAGAGAGAGAGAGAGAGAGAGAGACTAAAGCAGGAGTCATACCCATGATTCATTATTGACCCAGTTGGGTCTTTTCCCTACTAGAAGAGGTCTGTCTATATGTCAATAAACTTTGCTTTTGCTTACCTCTTTGTCCATGGACTCATTCTTTGATTTTGAGAGACAAGCAATTCAGACTCAAACACTGCATCCTGGTTTCAACATTATACACAAACTAGAGGCCTGGTGCACATATTACGTGCATGGGCCAGGGGTCAGCTCAGCCTGCACTCTCTTGCAATCTGGGACCCCTCAGG